>JASDQU011507874.1:65414-78881 GCA_032191745.1 Picea mariana
GGGAGGGAGGGAAGGGGGGGCAGAGAGAGAGAGAGAGAGAGAGAGAGAGAGAGAGAGAGAGAGAGATTGTTTTAACAGGAATGTGTGTGCGTTCTTGTTCCTAATAACATGCATGCTCTTTAGGAACGTGCACATGTTCCTAAAATGCACACGTGTCATTTTCATTTCAATTTTTTTTCAGGAACATGCACGCATTCATGAACACATGTTTCTTAGGAACGTGCATGTGTTCATAGATAATGTGAGTTGGAAAGTGTGTGTGGCGGTTTAGTGAGTACCAAGGCTGTATAATTAAGAATGTATGTGTGTTTCTAGGAACACACACACATTCCTGCATGTGCACATTCCTTTGAACTCCATTGCCACTTTTTTGTCCATCAACTTTGTGCACTCCCCCTTATATTTATTATTTTCTGAAATATTTGTTATTTGAGGGAATTATTGATGTGTGAATGACCCATTTTTTGTTGATGGACACACTTTTGACTAGATATATGCTTCAAATGCTTTTAGATTATACGATATTTTATCAATGTTTGATATGATGATTATTTATGAACCATGAACATGTTGAGATTTACGTAACATTGTTAGATACTATGATTGGGTGCATAGATCTATGATTTGATCTAGTGATGGATATATATGTAATTTATATTGTTGAATTAATCTATCTCTAAACAAACATCTGATGTTTTTTCAAGTGTGACAAGAAAGAGCCATATGTATGAACTTGATTGTTAGTCAAGTCATATGGAAACAAGTTGGGATCAAGATACATATGTATCAATTTGAATATTATGTTGTAAACATAGAAATATGATTTATAATTGGTATAAATAGTTCTCTTTGATATGTTTCTCTATATGTGCATAGAGATAAGGATGAATAGTGCTAATTAATCTTACACATGAGTAAGGGTTGTTTGAAGGGGGTGTGCCATGTTTACAATAAGGAGAGGAGGAGTATCATATGTATTTCTACCTATTAGCAACTCCCTCTATGTCACAAGTTGGATATTGCACTCACCTGGGAGGTTACACGTTGTTGTAATGGTAGGCTATAGGTTAGGTCATTAACAAGGTGTAACTAGCAGGCACACACAAAGGACGAGTAGTCCTTTCTCCTGAGTGACCATGAGTCTCCTACCATGAGAAAATGGGATAGAGGTAATGAGGTCTGATCCATGTTACATTAGTTTTCCCCACCATGATAATTTTTATACCTAAAGGTTTCAAGTGAACATGAACTCACCCTTGGTATAGGTTGAAAAGGGTTGTTGTGATCATGAGATTTCCCTAAGTACTAGTTATACTGATGTTGATATTGGTATGGTTGAGAATGGTTGGAGTGATCATGGCCTCACACTTGATACCAGTGTTGATTGAGATTCATTATTATGATATAAAGTATATTTTTATGTTCATATAATTTATGATGATATTTTGAATAAGTTGCACTCATGAAAGTATTATTCATATAGAAGATAATTTCACTCTTCTAGTTAAATGGGACATTTATGTGTAAATTAGGTTTATATTATTAGGCAAGTTTAAAATGGAAAGTAAACACTAGAGACATGCATTAATATAAATTAATTATCTCCTATTTAGAGTTTTTATTCATTTAAAAGTGAATTTTCATATGCACCCACCAAAAGAGTTGGAAAAGATAAGAGGGAACATAAATAAGTAAAAATAGGAAAGGTAGTTGGGAGTTGGGAGAATAGTATGCATTTAAGTTAATTAGAAATTATAATTATGCATGGAAGAGACATATGGCTAGGTGAATAATAGGAAAATTAGTGAATCAATAATTAGAAATTTTGCATGAGAAGGAATGTGGAATTTTGCATGAGTACTATAAGAGGAGAGGGAGGGTGGCCATGGAAGTCACCTTATGCTCCATGTTAGCACATATGATGAACTCTATTTTTCAGTTCCATCACATCATCAAGCATCTATAAAGGGTCATTTTCAAAGGAAGGGTTTATAATTTTATATCTTCTTCTCCTTTTGTAAAGCAGGTGTTTTAGACTAGTTCAGCTCGTTGCAAATTGTAACTGGCGTTGTAGACTATTTTGTTGCAAACTCTCTGAAGAGATTAATGGTGGAAGATTAAAGGGATGATAGGCTTGGTTCTCTATAACAAGGAGTGGGCTTTGATGTCAGGTAATTGTTTCATGTTTTACCTAAAATCCTATTTTCAAAACCCTACTTGCTGCAATCCCCAGTTGTTGCAAACTCCAAATTCGCTGAAAACTGCGCTACGAATCCTCTATTTTACACATTTTCTAAAACCCAAGAGGACCTCAATTTCAATCGGGTTTTAAAAAAACCACCTCACTCAGCCTCATATTCCTCTCCTTACCTATGAAAGTGAAAATAATTTTTATGAAACCCTAGACTAAAAATCCGTTGTTGCAAATTGTCAATTCGCTGCAAACTAAGGAATTACGCCGCAAACCCTTTGTTTTACCCAGTCACTTGGAAATTTATCTATTGGAGGTTTCTTTTAGTTTTAGGTTGTTATATTTACCTCCATTTCTCAATTTCAGTCTCTTTCAGTTTCAGCACTGTTACTTTAAGCACAAATCCTTTTGCTACCAAACCCTTATTCTTATAAATTAAGCAAAAAAACCTAAATTGTCAAGTTTCCATCACTTACTTTGGTAGTAGTTGTTATCAGAGGGGGGTTTTGATTTAGTTGTCATGGATACTCATCAAAGGAAGAAGTGAAAACATTAAAATAGAATATGTGCCACCTTTTTCATTTTGCAATAGTTTTTGAGTTTTGTCATGGTTCCTCATATATGTTGGTTCACAACTCTAAAGAACATTTTAGTCTTATGATGTTCATGATTTTGTTCACTTGTTGTTTTTGGGAGTCATCCTACATGGCTCAGATATTATAAAAGGAATTAGCAGAGGTTTGAAGCTTGTATCCATGATTTTAACATCAATTTTAGTTATCATAAAACAAAATAACACTACAGGAAAGTTTGTAGCGCATTTTGCAAAGGCACTGCGAATTGCTAAATTGAAATAGTTTACATCAAATCAGTACAAAGCATAATCATATTTTCATCATAACTTTTAAATTATGATCTGGGTTCTTCTAAAATTTTATGCGGATATGAATCATAATATTATTGAATTTTTGACCAAAAATCAACCCAACCCAATTCGTCATTCGGGAGAAAAGTTGAAAAACTCACCTACAGGAAAGTTTGCAACGAATCCTGAAATTGCGCTGCAAACTCTAACAGTCTGATAAATCCGAGCTGTAGGAGGGTTGCCACCTGTCTAAGGGGTTCAAATGGTTTCCTAGGATGTATTTGGACATTATGTACATTTTTTCTATCACCAAATCAAGCATCATGACCTGTTTCAAAAGTCATTTATGACAATAGACAAGATCCAAAAAAATAGGAGCTAGGTGGATTTTTTGTTTCACCTTGTTGTAACAACTCCTAGAGAAAAGGGGATCCAATGAAATCACTTTGGATTCTACCTCTTTAGAGTAGGAAGGAATGATACACTATACATAGAAGTTTTTTTGTTTGTGAAATGGTTGAGTTCATGATCCAAGAGAGGAGAGAGTTTGAGGAGCAGTTTAGTTGCTTATTTGTAATCCTGAGGGCCTGTTTGTAATCACATTTTTCTGCCATTAAAGATTCATGAGAGTTGTTTTTCAGATTGTCTCTTTTTTTTCATTTATTGTTTTATCTTGCTTCTTGAATATATTGCAGGTTTTGAGGATGATATGATGCCTTTGATTAATGGATCCATTAGCAGCAAAGGATATGTTGTACATGGCTTGTTAATCATTATTTTTGTTCAAGCATTTTTCAATCTATTCTACAGAGATGATCTTTGTTTATTAGAAATTATTATTTTTGTTCACTTTCCTTTATTCTAATCATAATCATATAAGCTCTTGACCTGATGATCTATCTTGATTTCCTTTAATCTGCAGAGTGGTTATGAGTCCATACCCAATGGTAGATCATTGATCTACAGTCAAATTGTTGCTCTCTTTCTTGTTCTTTCTTGATGATCCACCCAATTTAAATTTGATTTTATTATTCATATTTTGATGGGTATTGGGCTTGTCCTTCAATCAATCTAAGGACAACTCCTAGTACTAGCACTCCCTATTGTTGGATGGTTGTTCTAGTATTGAAAATTTTCAAGGTGAAATGATGGAGAGTTGGTCGTAATTGTGCTAAAATTGTGATCAAGTTTGGTTTGGTACTGGGGAATCCATACCTCATTGAATAGTTTCACAATCCATTGGTGAAGAGGGTATGCCCTTTCTATAACAGACCCCAAACTCATTTCTGGGAATATGTCATGAAAATTAAACCTCTGTCATATACTGAATTTTAAATTTTCCTTTAACTTGGTTTATATCTTCCATAATTAACATTCTGATACCATTTATGATTATGCCCAATAGGGATATAATATTGATCTTTAATCATATGCCCTACATATGAAACACTTATGCAATCCTAGCATTATGTAATTCAATGCATAATTTATGCATAAAACGTAACAAAATTCAGAAATATAAATGTGCACAACAATAGAAATAAAGCACATAATTACACATAATCATCAACATATAAGAACATAATAGAACACTTGTCTTTATATAAAATCTCCAACTAGTTGTAGACGTCAAGAATACCACCTAGACATAGACACTTCTATTCTAGCACCCTCAACAAAAATTCACCCCCAAGTTATGGATATGACTCTACCAAGAAAAAGGCTACCTAATCCAACTAAGGTCTCATAGTTCGCACAAACAATTGCTAGGCCAAGGTACCAAACTCTAGCAGAAATTAAAAACTACAACCTTTCATTCCCCATCATCTTACACAACCAAAGGAAGTGTACCCCCTTCTCTACACTGTAGTTCCTCAGGCTATCCCACTTCCCTTCCAGGACTCTAGCACAAGTCGACCAAGAAGTCTTAGAGATCTATGGCTCCAAGAATTCTAGCTACTATAATTGTGTACAAGCACCCTCTGGGCCTCACACCTAGAGAAACCTATCCCGAACAATTATCCCTCCAATAATCTATCCTTCCCTAAGGTAACCCAAGGAGAATGTTTCACCAAAATTTAGCTAGGTTTCATGGGGTTCACAAGGTAATAGGGTCACAGTGGCTCACTAGCTCACATCCAATAATACCCCCCTAGATGAAAAATGGCAATCCACCACGATGAGAATGAGTGATAATCCATGATAATCCACTAAATCCCAAGTTTATATATACATGTTCCCTTTTTGAAAAGTGGAAACAAAGGAACTACTTTCCCCACCACTTAGGAACTCATCCCCCCACTTGAGAACTTCGAATAAAATCATGACATGGGGACTTATGCCATGACTTAGGATTAATTTAATATTTTACTTAGCCCCCTTGGATTGAACCCCTTTCCTAATTCCTTATCCCCCTTTCTCTCATGGAGTCCTAACGCTGCATACTCTTTTGTCTGACTAGGTCTACAAGCATGATGTATTTTATTAATATATATTAGAGTGTGATTAAAATTTACAATGGTAGGTTCATTGGCAATCCAGATTATTTTGAGAGCGACATGAAGGAAAAAATAAAAAAGAGATATAACAAGGATATAAAAAAAAATATGGAAAGGAACACAGTAATACAATAAAAATCAAATTCTATTAATGACTATCTGGAATACAAAATACAATAAAATTCAAAGCACACAAACTAACTAAAATGGTGGTAGTTTATCTCTAAAGAGAGATGTGTTGGCTATGCTCATTCACAAGAAGTTGATTAAAATGGGGCTCCAAAGGCCCTTTTAACATAAATAATAAATGAGAAAACTCTAAACATCCAAAACCATGGCCCGAAAGATGAAACACAAAAAGGCTTGTGGGCTCTGATGGGGGTAGTTGATACATCAACTTCTAGAGGATGCAACTTGTGAATACAATATCTATTTGGGTTGCTCAATACCTTGTCGGAAAGTTCTAGACGAGGAGTAAATATTAATAACGGTCTAATACATTAAATAAGGTATTTATTGGGTGTTTCCAAGTCAAAAAAATGTCATTTAGGGCCTCAAAACGGCCTCGGAAGTTTGGGATCCAAAAACCTGTAGAAAACTACGAAGATAGAAACTGTAATTTTATCTAGTGGAATAGGTGGGAAGACACTGATGTCCACCTAGATTATTCCTCCTCCCTTAGGAAGTAATTGTCTCCATTGCGTCAAGTTCCTCCATCATATGGGGGAACTTCTATTGAATCTATCTCTTAGTGATCCACTTGTTGTGATGAAGAAACTACCTTTCTTTGACAACCCAGTAGAGTTGGATGTTCTTCTAATGGGTTTCCTTTGTTTTGGTGTCCATGATATGTTCAAGTTTTTATTTTTCAATTCATTCATGATTGATTTCTATAGGGGCCAAGTGCTCGATTTCGTTCGAAGTGTCCAGCAGAGGTGGAAAATATGTTCGAAGCAGTTCCACATTAAATATCAGGTGCAAGACAAGGAAAGGAGTAATAGTTAATTCAAAATAATTATCACCCACAACCTTGGTGATGGTGTAAGGCCCATATTAGAGTGGGCATAGCTTTCGATGGGGTCCCATGAGGCGCTCTTTCTTCAAATGAAACCATACCTTATCTTCCACCTAAAACGTGTGTGGTACTTGATGTTGATCGTGGCGCTCCTTGTAATTGGAATTGGATTTCTACAAAATATCATGAACTTGTTGTTGGATGTGTTATATTCGCTCAACAAATTTGGCTTCTCTATCAACTTCTGTTTGAGAATGGGTGGACTCTTCGAATGCCTTCAATGGGAAAAGATACATCAATTGGGGGGAATGGTTGGAACCCCAAGCACACTTGAAAATGGATTTGGCCAATAGAGTTGTGGAGGGCTCTATTGTAGCTATGTTGAACATAAGGAAGGATTTAATCCCATGTGCATGGATGTTTGGAATTGTTCATACTCAAGATATGGACAATCATCTTGTTGACTACCTCTATTTTTCCATCAGTCTGTGGGTGGAAGGTAGTCAATTTGGTCAGCTTGGTATCCATCATCAACCATAAGCTAGACCAAAAAATACTCAGGAACTTATGTAACACCTTGTTTCCCCCAGCTTGTAAATATAACTATATGGGCCAAGGAACTATGGAAAACTTAAAAGTGTTAATATTTGATTTGATGGACCTCATGTAGAAGGTCAATGAATGTAAATTCTGTTATTTTAATAGAAAATGGTTATGTGTTGCATGACTGCTGAAAGAGGGGATGTTCTAAGAAATACCATGAAATGTTGTGAAAGGTGGTGGAGGGGACCACGAATGGTTTTGTTAACCTCCACCAAACTAGTACCATGTTGAAATTAATTTTCTTAGATCAGAACAACCCCCTGACCCAGGAATGAATTATAGTCAGACTGGTAGGTGGGAAGGCCTCCTCAAGAATCAATGAGGGGATGGGGCAGACTTCCCATTCATAAGGCTTCCATACCTAACCATGGACTGGAAATTCGAGCCACATGCAATATTGTGGAAAAAGACAAGAAAGGGAGTGTGGTGGGTAGGGGGAGAGCTGCGAAGAAAAATGTAGAGACGAGAAAGGAAACTCTGGGGTCCGAGGAAGGAATGAAGGAGGAACAGTGAGATCTGATCACATAAATTAGAGATTGAACTAGGAGAAGGATAGTAACCTTTGTCCTTGTCTATTTTTCCATATTGGGAGAAGGAGAGTAACCTTCGTCCCTAACTTCCATTAAGATAGAAGTAAGAGATTGAATCTCAAAGCACCGTGGCTTAAGCTTGGGGGTGGCTAGTGATAAATCCATTGGGAGTGACTGAGCCTATGGTTGGGTGGAAACAAACACCCCTTTCAGCAGTCACATCACACTCTATGGTTTTGACAAGTGTTTTCTTTCCTTATGTTTTGAATTGTAAATAATGGATGCATTCGAGTATTTACATGTCTATAAAGGTTTATTTCTATATAATAAATGATTAAGTTATGAATATGCATTCGTTTCCTTAAGAACCTATAATTTTTCTTGGATTTTCATATTCCCCAGCCTAATCACTCGAAGGCGCTTTTCCCAAGAATTTACATCATCATTCCGGAGTCGGAGAAAGCCTCTGGGAATATTTATCGATTCGGTAACCTCACAAGTTACCTTGCCTTGATTCAGAGATCAAATATCTATAAGTTAGGAAGGTGTTCCCTTTAGACCAGTAGTCTAGGAGACTCTAAATTAGCACTTATTTCCTTAACCAAAAACACGACTAAGAGCAGGGATCATAGCCTCGAAGTTTTATGAAGATCCAAGCAACCTGGGTCTAGAAACTTTGGAGCTCGAGCCTCTGAGATGTTAATTTGTACGAAGGTCAAGTTAAACCTCCAAAATGATATGCATCATTGATCTATGAATGGATATAGATGGTGGGGAATCACTGTGGAGCGTGAATGTGAAAATACAGGACATGCTAGTTCGCGGCCCGCAATTCACCCTTGTCATTGATCTCAACGGGATGTAAAATCAATGATCTCAGTTAGACTAGAATCAAGGGAGCGCTTTCCAGATTGCAGAGGTCGAAATCCCTAGTAAAGAACCCGCATGTTGGGACCCCACAATTCCTATGAATCGTCGATTGTCGTTGACCTTCAATCTAAGTTTGAAGTGATCCCTGAAACGCAAGGAGCGCGTGGCACAGAGAAAAAATTCAAAGAGATCAAGCTCAGAAGAGATAGTTCTTTCAGGAGGGCAGACGAAATCCAGGAGATGGGCCCATAGGAGGAGCAAGGGTCGAATCCTTTAAGCACTCAGAAAACCTTCTGAGTCAGAGTAAGTCAGAAGCCTAGGAGGAGGAGCGAAAGTGGTCATTGGATCACATTGCAAAGGCTTGACAATCATCTGATCTAAAAAAGGTGCACGAACCTTAGTATCTTGCACATGCAGGAGAAGAGGACTTACCAAAGTTCTAAAGTCCCGAAGTAGTTTGGGACCGTCCATCATCAAGAGGGACACATAGTGATGGATCATGGAATCTGGAGAAATTTTTTCGAGGGTTTTCGATTGAAAGTTGAAATTCCCAAACCCTGAAGACCCGAAGTGAATCTGGACCACCCGATCCATAGGGAAACATGGCGACATATCATGGACTCCGAAGAAATTTGTTCAAGGTTTTTCGGATGAAATTTGAAATTCCCGAACCCCAAAGACCCAAAGTGAATCTGGACTGCCCGATCCAGAGGGACACATGGCGACAGAGCATGGACTCCGAAGGAATCTGTTCGAGAGGAGGCAAGTTTGAAACATGAGATTTTCAAAGCCCAGAGAGCTGAAAGTCCAAAGTAAATGTCACCCATCCGAACAACTGGAGTGAATCTGAATCATTAGATCGCCCGAGTAAATCTCAAGTGTCGGATCACCCGAAGTGGATCTGGGCCGTCGGAGTTTAGTAGAGACATGGCATAGATCTGTGAGCTCTAGGTAAAGTCCCAAAGTAATTCCTAGTTGTCAGGTCCAGAGGGACACGTGGTGGAAGATCGTAGACTTTAGAGAAATCACCTCGAGAGTTTCAGGTTGAGAGTTGAAACTCCCAAATCCTGAAACACCGAAGAGTCGAAGCGTCGAAGGGCCGAAATAGATCTGGACCGTCAGATCTAGAGGACAGTTGGCATGAATCTATGGATCCTGGAAAACACTTGAATTAAATGTCAACCATTGGATCGTCCGAAGTAGATCTGAACCGTTACATCTGGAGAACATGTGGCGTGAGTCTGTGGACTCCAGGTAAAGACCCGAAGTAATCCTTGATCGTCAGATCTAGTGGACACGCGTCAGTGGATCATAACCTTCGGATAAAATCCGTTTGGAAAAAGGGGTGAAGTTTGAGATTTGAAATCTCAAAAGTCTGAAGACTCGAAGGAGTTATCGACCATTGATTGAGAAGAGGGCCACCAGACTGTTGATCTAGTTGAAAGGGTCAAACACCCGAAGAATAATTAGGGCCATTGATTTAGGAGGATGGGTCTCTGTAGATCGCCAACTCTGGAAGATTGATGTACAGAGGAAATCAGGGTTTGAGAATTGAAAAGCCCGAAGTCTGAAATCACAAAGGAGATCGCATCCATTGATTTACGAGGGATAGAGTTGGTTCGTGGATTTTAAAAGGGAAGAACTGAACTGTCAATTCCAACAGTTCTATCAAGATCAGGACATCGCAGTCCCATAGCATTGCAGGGATTGAAGGTGCACGGACTTTAAATATTTGAGGGTTGGCCACAATCCAAACCCCGGTTTTGGGGAAAGGACACGTGGGGGCTCAAGGAGGATTGTGGGCCAAAAATTAGTTTGGTTTCAAATCACCTTTGGCTATGCCTGCAATTGTTTGTTTGCACGAGGTCATCACCCAAGGTCACATCCGAGAAGGGGTCAATAAAAAGGGCTAACACCAACTCTGATACTTCACCGAAGCACGAAGGAGAAGGTCACGGGTATCATAAGACTTGCACCAGAGGACGAAATGGCCTATGTTTGATTAAGAGGTGAGACTATCAAGGTCTCAAAGTCTCGTTTGAATTAGAAAATTGGAGAATCTTGACCAGAGGGTCAGGCTGAGTCCCGAACTTTCCATTTTAGAACCCGTAGAGAGAGAGAGAGAGTTTGTTACTGGAAGGAGGATGATTTATTTATTTTTTTAGCCTCGTCATGGGTGTGTTAGAAATTGGTATCATAGCATGGTTACAACACTTGGACTGCTTGGTCTTATGGATGAGTCGCTTAAAACTCTATTTGGAGTACTTTTAAAAGAGTGACACCCTACCTTACCTCTTTCTTAAAAATTCTGGCTAAAAATGTTATTAAAGAAAAGAATGAAACTTTCTACTGTGTGTATGCATTTAAGAAATTGAACCATGTATTGTTCATGAACTAATAAACTTTTAGCTAACAATAAGTGTTTTTATCAACACTCGAGTAGTCAGTAAATCACGCAAAAACTCCAAGACTAAAGGATGGTGATGTCTTATGAAATGGGGGATGGCTCCCACAATAGAGATGAAGAATCTGACGAAAGGAGGGTGGTGAAAACCCCTCCAGATCTGGTTGAAACTGTAAGGAGCCTGAGGGTCAAATTACAAAGTTGCAAGGTTGAAAACGAGAGATTGATAAAGGAGAAAGAAAAACAGATAGAAATTAACGTGGTCTTGTTGTAGAGCTTATCCGACATACAAAGGCAGCTACAACATGAACCCGCAACCAGTTGATGCAGGAGCATCTCTCCATGTCAGCCAGCCAGCCAGCCAGCCAGCCACGTCAGCGCACACGCATTCAAAGGCTGAAGAGAGGTGCAGCCTCATTTTGAATTTGAAATGAATGTAATTTAATGTGCTTAGGCTGTAGAGACGTGCCTTTATGCAGGCTGTAGATAGGATCGGCTTTAATGCTAGATTGGATGAGATCTAGATCCAGATGCTAGACTAGATAGCCATTGAATGAAAATTTATTTGAGTAGGTGAACCAGGAGGGAAGCGCTCGATTGAGCCCCCTCAGGTAAAAGAGATTTTCATATCTCATTATGTAGAGGTGAGAGGATTGAGATGAGTAGAGCCAAAGAGAGCTCGAGAACACCTTGTAATTACAGGCATTTGCCATTTTAATACAAAAGAGCAGTTTTTCCTGCATTACGGTGTGTTATGTGGATGTCTGTGTGTGTTCTCTATGTATGCTGTAGATGTATGTTACGTTGATACATTCTGCAGGAGTTGTTTGATTTCAGGAGAAGGTCTTTGAGGTTTCATGCCATGAGGGCCTGACAGAGTGCTRTGAACTCTGAATACCAATGTATGAGTGCACTTCTGAGCTCTGAGGAGTCAGACACAGACGTGCTGCGGCACAAGAACTGGAGTCAAMAACTCAAAGGAAGACCTCAAGTTTATTGAATATCTTAGAGGCAAGGTTGTGTAGTTGAAAACACAGTTGCAGACAGAATTCTGCTGAGGATTCTGTAGAGCTCTGCCAGGTGGGCATTTGAGCGTATGCACTGCGGTGCATTTGTGGAAGAACTATGTTGATAGGTTGAAGAGGAGAAACATAATCACTGAGGATTCTGGAAGGCTCTGCCAGGAGGGCATCGAGCAGGTGCATAAGTGTACAGGAGAAAGAAGACAGAACTGTTGGATGTTCAATGGAGGAAGAACTCTGCTAGGTGGGCATTTAAGTTGATGTGCAAATAGGCACAAGAAGAAGGGAACTCTTTGAGTTCTGGAACTTAGAGGAAGAATCCACTGAGGGATCTTCGCTGGGTTACTAAATACCCAGAAGGCTCAGCAAGAAGTTGCTTGAGGCAGAAGGATAGCCAGGAGGGCGTCCATTCTTTCCATTTGTGGGAGAGAAGGAAGAAAGACAAAATCCCCCAAGGAGTCTGAGTGGTTGAAGAAGCTCAGGAGAGATAGCACTGTGTGGGCGTGAAGACTCTGCAAGAAGCGCAGGAGTCAAAGAATCCTTTGAGGATTCGAAGAAAAGAAGCTGAGGAGGAGTTGGCGTTTCATACGCGCAGCGAAGCTCAAGGTTCGGGAGTTCGTAGAGAAGGAAGCAGACAGAGGTTGATGCCTTTGAGAAAATCAAAAAATTCTCCCAAGGTTGGGAAGAAGAAAGCACAACATCTCAGGAGGAGCAACATCGGCCATTGGATCAGCCAATAGAATCTGGACCGTTGGTTTTCGTGTCCAGGGAATAGTCGGAGGAGCGCAGAGAAGGAGAACGGATTTGAGCCATTAGATCTGGCTCAGGATTGCTGACAGTCGTAGGATCTGCACAAGTTGCGGGGAAGTTAATTCTCGCAAGCAGGAGGAGAAATACCGAAAGGCATCGACACTCGGGATATCAAGGATATCGAGGGCATGAGGAGAGTCACTCGACACCAGAAACCTCGAATTAACGAGGCTTGATCTGGACTGTTCGTTTAGGAGCGAACACATGTCACGAGATTACCCACATCAGGAACTTGGGCATCGGAGGTTGAAAGAGGAAGTCATTCGACTTCACGAGTGGCGAAAAAGGCGAGAGCTCCGTGTTGTGGGACCTAGCTGACGTCACATCGGGAATCAGCATCTCATGATTCTTAGGGACGAGAAACCACAATTGGGAATGCGATGTCACAAAGCGTGATTCCCCGATCGTGAAGAATGGTGTGGGGCCACAGGAGTCGGCAAGTGGACAGGTGGCACATCGCCTATCGGGGTTTCGTAAGAAAAGAGTTGAATATTTGGCGACAGGAATCGCGATATGTTGGTTGTGGAGCCTGATTATCTTCCTGATGCAGAGGTTCTTTGCTTTCAGCCGTGTCTATACCCCATGAAGTATTTACACCCCAGAAGTATGTACACTCTTCCACGCGGGGGAGTGCAGAGGGGGGGTACCCCCTCTGCGGG
>JASDQU011507878.1:0-13635 GCA_032191745.1 Picea mariana
CAAATTCATCTTCATCGATGGTGTCTCCAATCGCTTTCAACTGTTCTTTTATTTCGGAGATTCAGGAGAAATATTCTTGAATCATTTCTCCTTTCTACATCTTGGTATTCTTCAACTGAGTTCTTGTATTCATCTTTCGATTGATGTTCTTTCCTTCATATAGTTTGCTTAGAGCATCAAACATCTCCTTCGGACTTTTCTTTGACGATACATACGGGATCAGGTGGTCTTTGATTGAATCTGCAATGATTCTCTGAGCCCTGATTGAGTCCTTCTGATGCTTCGCTTTTTCCACGGCATCTTCAAGTTCCTCCACTTCTTCTTTGATAAATCTTGATAGGTCATTCTCTGCAAGGATCATACCGATCCTATACTTCCAGGCACGGAAGTTGTCTATGCCTTCTAGTTTCTCAACAAGCTTTGTGCTTGCAGACATCTTGTACTTGCGGCAGCAAAAATAACCAAAAATTGAAAATGCTCAAAATCAAATTTTGACTTTACCAGGAGGTGCGCTTAGCTGAGGCAAGTAGCTTTGCTTTTGTTTTGATAATGGTGACAATGGCCACCCTCCTTTGGCATTAGTTAAACATCGATATGTGTTGGAATTTATGAGCATTTTTTTTCTTCATTATGTCATCGCTAGAAAGGTGACAATATGTGATAAAGAAAAAGCTAACCTTTAATCCTACATTACTAGTAGGTAAATATAGAATTTGTCTCAACTCTCAACATAGCAGTAACCATCGATCTATATAACTTTGTTTCTATAGAGCCTTTCAAAGCGATCCATCATAAGCTCATTTAAAAACTGATATCCTTCATTTGAGCAACTAAAAAAGGCAAAAAAGACTTCCAAAGAGTAAAGCATTGTACTTCTTAAAAGCATCAAAAGCCTAGGTTTAATTAACATACATACAAGGTTGAATTACATTTGCTAAATGGATCAAAGGAGATGAATCATGGAAACTCCTTGTAAGAAAAATTGCATTGAATGACCCCTTCTTTGATTAAAAAATTTTGAGCAACACATTCCAAAGCATAATTGAACATTCCAACCCACAAAAAGGTCAAAGTGAAAGACGTGTTTATTCTCTTAAAGGCAACAGAAACCTACCAAAGATCTCTTTATTTAGCAAGAGTTAGACCTGAAAAAGGTGATCTGGCAATCGATACTCAATCTAGTGGACTCCTACCCTAAATTAAAAGGTCAAGAATCGCAATAATTTTTTACATAAAGATGCCTTTTTAGGGTTAATGACAATCATTAGCTTTACAATGCCACTGCTAGAAGATGGTGAGAATGGAACAAGCTACAGAAACGTAGGCAAGTGAGCCAACACTGATGAATCGGCCTTCTATGAATTTGTCTTGTTATGTATGACAACCTCCACAAGTTGAACACTATCCTACCCTATACTTGGAATGAATGGGGATCAAAAGTCTTCCAACCTTTATGAAATACTCTCATCCTTATACTATCCTTAACAAAGTTGAATGATGCAATAAACAAGCTCAATAAAATCAGGACTTAAAAGCTCTACTTTCCTATGACATAAAAGTTGTGAAAGAATTGATGAACAGCAATTAAACCAAATGTTTCATGTGCTCAATCTTTGCCAAACTATGGTCTTGCCAATAGATCCAAAATAATCAAGTTAGGCTTAGTTCATATGATGCACAATGTAAGGCAAATACCAACCTAGTATGCATACATTTTAGTGTGACTTGAGACCAAAATATTTAGAAGAGTCCACAAGCCTATTCTCCCAACTACCGGGCAAAGACCAACCTAATATGCATACATTTTCTTATGACTTGAGAGCAAAATATATAGAATCGGTTCCACAAGCTTATTCTCCCAACTACCAGAACAAGATTCATTTAGTCATATGGTTTGTTGGGAGGTCTTCAGCCCTAGATCGCTGCCTTCAAGCTTGATTGGTGACTTCTTACAATTGTTGTCGTCCATTTTTTCATTTTACAAAAGGGGCTGATGATTTCTATGCTCTCAATAAAGAAAGAATTCAAAGTTTTAAAATAGTTTGTTGCTAATTGTCACATTATCCCTTTACATTGTGCCGTGCGACATCAAAAACAAAGTGCAGAAAGAGTCAAACCACGTTAATAGTGATCGTAATGCATCCAATCAAAAGATCCAACTGCAAAAGCATGAACAAAAAGGGAAATAAAATCCACCATAGAACTAGAAGCCTCTCCCTCCACCACCACCAAACAGAGAATGACAAGTTATCATCCCTTGCCTTTGCAATTTCTGACACAGGTGATAGTGGTAGAGAAAAACAACAATGATAGCTGGGCAGCTCCACAAATAACAATCCTAAGAACAAATTCTCTTTGCTTGTTCCAGCTATCTATCACACAAGGGATATTGATGAATCGAAGAACAATGAGAGGGAGCTCCAAGAAATATAGAGCCTGCCCCCAAGTTCTAAGCCTATTTGCAACAAGAACTATGATAATGGTGCTCCTATAATCTATTCCATGCTTTTGTTGCATGCGTCTCTAATTGGTTGCTCTGCTCTACAGCCTACCTTTTCAGGTATTCAATATCAAGTGGCTATGGAATCTTTCTCAATCAAAAATGTCGCATAGCACTAGATGTTAGCCATTTGCATTAGTGTACGTAATATGATTAAACAGTAGACAAGCCAAAAACATTAAAAGCATTTCAATTGTTCCAATGTTCAAGAAACACACCACTTGTGACTTCACATGAGGGGAAACCCAAATCAAAGGATCTGAACATTCAGGGCGGGCTAACCCAAATCCTTTAATGCAAAAGCACACAAACAGCTCATTGATGTGAATATAGATATAGCCTGCCAAAACTCCACAGAGAAGACCCACAATAACTGCTCTGTCAGGGAGAAGAAAGGGCACCACAAATCCCTCCATCCAACTCAAATCATTCACTCCACCATGGAGATGATCATCCAGCGGTCCTAAAATCCAACGTGGGCATTCCCAGCAGGATATACATACTCTGATATGGCAACGAGAAAATGACATCAAAATGCAAGAACAAAAGCCATGAATCCAAACATGGCACTGCCTATCTGCTGCTCAAACCGCATTCCTTTGCAAAGTAGATGCACTGTATTATAAGTGAAATGGATGTGATTTATGTGATAGAATGTAATTAATCCATCCAACAGGGTTCCATTCTCACCATGGTCTGCCCCACATGAATGGCATGAGTTTTAAATGGACGAGGCTAGGTGCAAGTCCCCAACAATGCTTTCAGGATAGTTATCCCTCAAACCTTGAGCTGTCTAGAGTCCAGACAGCAATCAGATATCCTGGTCTGAGAGTACCCCCATTTCAATAGCAATCAAACATGCCAAGACAAGAACTGTAACAGTACACTAGACTGCTAACACAGCATTGATAGAATGCCCAGAACATAGGGCAGAACTATTCATGTACATAGATTATTCCATGAGGTTCAGACACCGTGTAAATCAAGTTAAAAACAGCAAGATTCATTATGCAACAAACAAAGTCACAGACAGAGAATGAAATCATTATTTAACCGGAAACTGTTGTACAGAGAAATGTTACATATTCTTCTTGAGCCTCGACATTGGCAGCAAGGTTTTACAAACTTTGTTCTGTGCTATGTCTTGCCATGACTGCAGCCTCCTCTTTGGCCTGCATCTTGAGTGACAGAAGCCTATACTCTATCTCCCCTCTCTGCACTTTATTTCCAGTGAACTAAAAAAAAAACACAGAAACTAAACTAACCTAACCATCTGCCAGTGCATCAGTCCTTTCATAGTGATCAATGACTCTGATAGGAAGCTTGCCAATCGGTCCCCTCACTCATCCTTGGCAGCCAGCTCCAGCATGCCTTGACATCCTCTCTTTTGTTCAGCACCAAGATTTTTCAGTTTCTAGAATCTTTATTGTCCCTGTACCTTCTCTTATATAGCTAGACATTTAGCCTTTAGCTAGATAGTTAGATCTTTATCTTTTTCTGCTTTTAGCATTGATATAGGAGTTGCTTTCGCAGTCCCACTTTTTACTTACACTGGATGTACTCTTTTAGTCCCATTGACCTACTTTCGTGGTCATTTGTTGGACATTAATCAAATTTAAATTATCATATCTTACCTCACCAAAAAACGGAAACTGCCAAACCATTTTCTTCAAAACTGTTCTTGACAACTTCATTTGCCAACGTGGCTCCAGTGCCCACATGGCTGCAATGTAGGGACAGATCAAGCCTGGCACCTAAGCCAAAGGAAGTCCACTCTATGTGATGCAGCCCCTTGTGGCATGTTTCTCAAACCAGCAGAAGAGAGAAAAAAGATCTTGAGGTGGATTCAAAATGCATTACTGTTGATCTGAAACATTTGCCTCGTGCCATCTATACTGACCATATGAACTAGTGGTTTAGTGAGAATGGTACGTTTCTCCTGCATTGAAATCATAAGTTGCAAACATTTTGAATTCAATGGGGGGGTTTAAGGGTGTTAAGATTTTACCTTCCATATTCAACACAGGCGTTTTTTGCGTTGGCCTTGCCCGTGGGAGTGAGCTTGATCATCTTCCATAAGCACCCACACTTTAACATCATGTTAACACCGTGAGTTTTCTAGCAGCAGCAATAGACCTTTGTTATAAGAGCCCAGGAGAATCGTTCCTCTTCACAATCTGGAGGAAACAACATCGGCACTAAGAACATTGTCTGTCCTGCAAATCTATGAAAATACTGCCTTTGTTTTGTGTAATATGATTTCCTTGGTAGGGCTTACTAGGGTTTTATAGGGCAATAACAAAGGTCTATTGCTGCTGCTAGAAAACTCATGGTGTTAACATGACGTTAAAGTTGTGGGTGAGTATTATTTCGGCATCTAAGGTCATCAATGAAGGTGAGTGTGCATAGATCCATCTTAAACCGGCTCCTTTTGAGTTGTTTAACAGATTCAGAGATTAAAAATTTCGATTTGTTTAATAGATTAAGAAATTTAGAAATTTGAGTTGATCTTAATAGCTTTGGGCAACTATTCAAGGTTTTTTTCTTTTATTGGGCTCACTAGAACTCAAGACCAACTACATGTGGATACTGGGCCTTAACCAAAATTCCAGATCGGGGCATTCAACAAGGTACCCATATCATTGGCAGAAGTTCAACCCATGGAGCTGTATGTGGAGTTGTAGCAATGCATGGGCACTGCATGGGGGTCAAACTCGAGACCAACTATCGATGGATACTTGATGGACTCACCTGTGAATCTGTCTTGTTACATATGACATCCTCCACAAGTTGAACACTGTCCTGCGCTGTATTTGGAATGAATGGGAAGTGAAGGTCTTCTAAACTTTATGAAATACTCTCATGCAAATCCTTATACTACTAAAGAAGAATGATGCACAGAGCTATTTGACCTAGTAAAAGCACTTATTTAAGAACCAATCGATCCAGCAGCATTTTGTTTCCCAGATCGAGACCAAGTAGCTGTAGTTCAAGCAGATTTAATTGCAGATTCAGTTTCTTTATTGAGTGAAAACGCCAGGAGTAGAGGAATTCAAAGGCAGGCGCAATTCCTTTCCTGGCAGATCCATATCCATTTGGAGTTCGAGTAGAATCACCAGCAGATTCAACGGCCAGATCCCTAGTTCCATATCCAAGAGCCAATTGATAGCTTGTTCGAAAGCCATAGCCCATAGTTCCAGTTGTTTACTCAATAGATGAGATTGAAGCATCAACAGCTGGAGCTAAACAAGCTTAATAAACTCTGCACTTAAAAGATCAACTTTCCTATGACATGAAAGTTTTGAAAGAGTTGACAAACACCAATTAAAACAAATGTTTCCTCCACTCAATCTTTTCCAAACTATGGCCTTGCCGATAGATCCAGAACAATCAAGTTAGGCTTAGCTCATATGGTGCACCATGTCTAAGGCAAAGACTGACCTAGTATGCATACATTTTCTTGTGACTCAAGACCAAACCTATTTAGAATTGAGTCCACAAGCTGACTCTCCCAACTGCCAGAACAAGATTCAGTTAGTTGTGTGCTTTGTTGGAAGGTGTTCAGCCCTATATTGCTGCCTTCAAGATTGGTTGATGACTTCTAACTGCCAGCCTCCTTTTTCTTTTTAGCGAAGGGAGGTCTACAGCTTTTGGTAAAGAAAGAATTTGAAGTTTTAAATTAGTTTGACACTAACTCTCATATTATCCCTGTACATTGTGCCATGTGAAGCAGTGTTTTCAGAACCAATAACCGGACCGGACCGGACCGGTCGACCCCAAAAATTCGAAACCAGACTGGACCGGGAAAAAACCGGTCATCCAAAAACTACATAAAATATTCAAAATTTGAAAAAAAAACGTATATATTCATGTGCATCAATACGAATCCAAACCATTTATACACAAATATGCAATGATTCTCATTTATATAGCAAGTAAGAGTGCATATAACCAAAATAGCACCGAGTGCAATACTGCAGTTTATGTTATAGTTTGATTGATTTTATAGTTAACATGTGTGCAATGAGGTCCCCATCTTTAATGGAGTGGAGGCATATTATTTTATGCTATTCATACCTCCATCTCTTTTGATCACATGCCCATATTAGGGTAAATAGAGTGCATGTCGGAATAAAAGCTTAATGATAATTTCTGTGTTAATGTGAATGATTTTGTGATTGCTCTTCCCTTTTCTTATTCGATTCATTTGAATGCATAGTATTTCTTGTTTATCTTTGTCTCATTGTTTTTTCCAAACTTCTAACCTTGGGGGATTCACTCTCGAGTCTCCACAAGGAGAATATTGGAAGTTGCTTGCAGTGTTCTAACTTCGAAGTCAAAACTAGAAATATAAAAAAGCATTTTAGAAAATCTTACAAAGCATGGAAAATAAATGTTAGTTTACATGTGCGGGAAGTGCATGTACATATCAAAATATTGATAAATATAATATGAAGTGAAGCTGATGGGGACAAACCACACGTGGACAGCTGAGAGAGACACAGGAAGATACAATCAGTCAGCCACTGCAAAATTAGTTTTGAAACATGTTGCTCATTTTAAGACCATGTTTTGATCATTTCTTTTGCTTTTGAGGAGCTTTTTTTTGTTTCTAAATTGAAAACACAGCTTCTAGTTTCTAAAACTCTATATAATGTATAAAAAAAAGGCAGAAAGTTGTTTTTTTTTCCTTAAAAAAAATGGAAATCTGCCCCTTTAAGTGCGTCGTACGTGTGTTGTGCAGAACCGGTCAGTTCCGTGTTTTTGGTCAGAACTAGTACGGAACCAGCTGGTTCAGTATAGAACCGGCCAAAAACGGTTTGGTACTGCCGGTCCGACCGTTTATGCCCTGAAGACCGGTCCGGCCAGCCAGTTTTGCCGAACCGGGCCGGTTATGATAACACTGATGCGAAGTCAAAAAGAAAGTGCAGAAAGAGTCAACCCATCTTAATAATAATCATAACAAATCCAAACAAAAGATTCAACTGCAAAAGCATGCACGAAAGGGGAAATAAAAGCCACCCTGGAACCAGAAGCCTCTCCCTCCCCTGCCACAAGCAGAGAATGACGAGTAATCTTCCCTTGCCCTTACAATTACGGACACTGGTGATAGTGGTAGAGCAAAAAAACAATGTTAGTTGGGGAGCTCCACAAATAACGATCCTAAGAGCAAACCAATTTTTCTTGCTCAAGCTATCCGTCGCACAAGGGATATTGATGAACTGAAGAATAATGATAGGGAGCTCCAAGAAATATGGAGCTGGATCCTGACTCTGAGTTCTAAGCCTATTTGCAACAAGAACTATCACAATTGTGCTCCTATAATTTATTCCATGCTTTTGTTGCATGCATCTCCATTTGGTTGTTCTGCCCTGCAGCCCACTTTGACAGATATTCAATATCAATTGGCTATGACATCTTCCCCAATGAGAAATGTCAAATAGCACAGGATGTTGGGCATTGTGTTTAAGTACGCAATTTGAATAAACAGTAAACAAGCCTAAAACATCAAAAGCATTCCAATTTTTTGGCAAAATGGTAAGTTTTGCAAAAGAGGCCAACACTTTGTTGGTTCACTGGTGAGGTGAACACAGGGTTAAATCGTCCACCAGGGTTGAATTCTCACTGTGGTCTGCCCTTCCTGTATGCTATTAGTTCAAAGGTGTAAGGCTGGGTACAAGCCCTGGACCAGGCACCTAAGTAGAAGGAAGTCCACTGTGTGGTGTAGCCATGTTTCTTAAAGCACTTCCAAAAAAATCTAAAGGAGCTATTAATAATTACTTTGAGGATTACTACTGGGGGATTGCAGTATAGCGCACAAGGCTCTGTTAGACAGTTGACCAATTAGCCTTCTAAGTTCTACCTGATTCAGATTGTCCAGTCAATTGGGTACTTCAGAAATAACACCCATTTGGTTGCTGTTTGGTTCCAAACTTGGGAGCCTGGAATCCAAGTTCCCAAAAGGGGGATCTGAATGCCTAGTCTCTTCGATACATAGTTGGCTTGGCCAATTTGGTTCACTGGCGAGGTCGATTAATTATTAAGCCATCTTAACTGTAGACTGCACCGAATGGCATGAGTTTCAAATGGGTAAGACCGGGTGCAAGTGCTGGCAATTTTTGCAAAATAGTTATCCCTCATGCCTGGCACCTAAGAAGAAGAAAGTCCGCTCTGAGAGGTGCAGGCCCCTGTTGGCATATTTCTCGAGAGCAGCAGATAAAAAAATATAAATTTTAAATTTTAAAAAAGGACTTAGTATGTTTCAAAACGCCTTGCTGTTAATATGAAACATTTGCCTCATAACATCTATACTAACAATAGGAACAAGTGATTTATTGAGACTGGCATGTTTCTCTTGCATTGTAATCGTCTGTTGCAGATTTTTTGAATTCGATGGGGGAGGTTTAAGGTGTTGAGATTTTACCTGCCATACTCGACGCAGGCGCTTCTTCGCATTGGCCTTCCGGGTGGGAGTGAGCTTGATCTTCTTCCATAGGAGCCCAGGAGAATCGTTCCTCTTGACAATCTGGAGGAAACGCGTCGGAACGAAGAACATTGTCTATCCTGCGAGTCTATGAACATACACTAGCTTTGTTCTGCGCAATATTAGTTCCTTCCTTGGATTTTAGCAGGGTTTTAGGGCAATCACGAAAGCCTATTATTATGGTGTTGGAATAACGGTTAATGCTGTCGATGAGCACTATCTTGGCACGAATGGAGCTAAGGGTATATAGATCTATCTTCGTGTACGTTTATTAATAAATTGCGAAATTTAAAAATATATATAAGATTAATAAATTGGGAAGTTAAAAATATATATATACAAGATTAATAGATTGGGAAATTAAAAATGTATGGTTTTAGTAGGAATAAATATTGTTTGGTGATGTTGTTTGTATTTAATTGTTTTGTAATATGATTTGCATTGTTACATGGTATGGTATTTTAAGTAGTAGTATGCTTGTATGTTATATTTTCAAATTTTTACAATCTAATTTGTATTAATATAATTGTAAATATTATGTATATGTTTATGGATATGTCTTTTAATTAAATTGTTAGAATAGGGTAATTAGCAAGGAATTTATGTTAGTGGTGGAAATTCAACCTTCCAAAAGGGAGGAGATCTTACCTAAGGTGTATATGATAGTTGCCATTGGGTAAATATCAAAGTGTTAAATATTTATTGGGGTCATGTTCTTATTTGGTTATCCGAAGTTCATGTCGAGGCACCTACGGCTGGATCCGTCGTCTCGGCAGGAATTCTTTCAAAATTGGATTATATCTTTATTTTCAATAAGACATGGGATGAGCATCAACAACATGTGCATTTGGTGCCGGAAATGCGACGCACTCACAAACTGCAGGTGTAGCGCAAGAAGTCCTTCTTCGAACAACAATCCATTCAGTATTTGGGTTGTTTTATTGTTGATCAAGTTAGGTTTCATTCAGATCCCGCCAAGGTCAAGGCTTATGGGTTCATTCATATTCATTCCATCTATTAAAATTAATAGCATTCAAATGAATAACAAACACACAGATCATCAAGATATAAGACAAATACAAACACATAAGCATAACAGTGATTCACTATATTAATAATATGCATGAGATTACATCACTTCCACACACAGAGATAACTAAGAGCTCATAACACCAACATTGTCTATAATCTCTAAAACCTCTTTAAGTATAGTATAAACCTCGTATGTATAAACAATTGAAGTGGTTACAAAGGTTTTTAGAATATGTGTGTTGTAACCCACTTGTACAAACAATTTACAAATGAATATGAATCTTTAGAGACATGTGTATAGTAGCTAGAAAATTGGGCACAAAGGATATACAAGATGACTCCTTAGCTCTGTGTCCTTGGGCTTCTATAGAACTACATACTCAAGCTTCTACTAACCTATGTTATGTGTCAATACCTAGTCAAAATTGAGTCACAACAACTCCTTGACCACACCTTCCAACTAGTCTATGAGTAGGGTTTTGTGCCTCATGCCCCTTGTGCTTTTTTCGACCAATGTTTGAGCCATGTAGCACATTTTACACTACATTTGCGAAATATGTCTTGCATGTAACTGCCCTTAACCCAATCTTGGACCATGGCAAACCCAACTAGACTGTTATTGTCTATAGAGTTTAGATATGAGCTAAATTTCTTATAGTAGCACTAACATGCCTAGGTGGATCTTAGAGGTCCTTTTGGTTATGTATATACAGCATGAGTGGGCCTAATGGTTAAGAACATGTGTTTCCTCTTAAGAGGTCATAGGTTAAAATCCAGAGGGGGGTAGGGTATGTATACCTTCGTAGACTTTACCAGTCAAATCGTTGGGCGGAGGGGGGTCCCTTGTCCCACAAACAAGGGGGTCTCATACACCAATTTGGTGTGATGGCTTGGCCGTGACCTTAAAAATAGATTATTATTATTATTATTATTATAGTTGTTTAATATGACATGCGACGAACCCATGAGGAAACATTGTACCCGAGGAGTAGCACAATAATTTTAGGCATTAATAATTCTCATTGGAGACATGTTATTAGACCTTATCCCCAAATTATGTTTGATATCTCATCCCAACAGTAGGTATTAACACATAGGATCCATTGAACCCTATGTAACAACCTTAATTAATCCTTTAATAAATATTAGTTTAATAAACTATTAAAATGGATTTTATTTTTTATTTTTTCGAAGACTTAGTTTATAATATAATGGTTATTGGTAGATGGGCCAATTTATGGGAGGGATAAGGTGGTTGAGTGATCAATGAAGGGAAGGCGGTGGATAATGAAGGGGGAAAGGAAGATAAGGCAAGGGAGAGCACTCGAGAAGGGGCATCTTTTTTGTTTGAGTAATATTTTCATATTAGGAGAAGGTGAGAAAAATTGGAGGGGGGAGCGAGAAGGGAGGAGGCAGTTTGGGACTGTGTTTCTGTTCTGTATCTGTTTTGGGCTTACAACTGACTTGAGGACTCTCACGGGGGGCACATGTTGCTAGGAATTTTGGGCTCAAGAGCCAGGAAACCGTAAGGAATCCTGGGGCTAGGGAGCCGGATAGGTTGTTCCTAGCTCGCTGGGAGGTTAATCAGTTTTGGGCAGAGCTTCAGAACAATATCGGTTTGAGGTAGATATGTTCCATTATCATTATTATTTTGTTGTTGTTCATTATTGTTATACTGTTCATTATTATTATGCTGAACATGTTGTTCATTATTATGATGTTCATTTTTTTATATATTCTGTTGAACATCATTATTATGCTGAATGGTGAACTAAAAAGAAAATAGATAGAATTTCTATATTTAAATTATGATTTATAAGGCTTTGCTTTGACAGTCTTTACGTATCAAAGCACTAGTTTAAAATATGGGGTCAAGGGCCTACCTACCCACCCATCCTCTTGAATCTTGACTGAAAGTTATGTTTTGTGTCATGTAAACAACCCTAAAAACCTACAACCTGAAACCCTTTAATTACAACCCTTGAAACTCTTTCCAACAATTGAAAAAAAAACAGCCCTGAAACCCTCTAAAACTTTAAAACTTGTTGACCTGTACAAGTGAAATCCTTCACCAGTACAAGTGAAATCCTTGAAAGGGGTTATGTAAACAGAAATGATTAGACACACATCTATACTTTGTATATAGAAAATATATGGGTGTGTGTACATAAATGTATATAAATCTGGGCCAAGCTCCAACTCCACCTAACCTCCAAGCCAAGCACACAATTTTTTTTAACACAAATCTATGTTAAATAAATTTTAACACTTGTTTCAAATAAACAAACATATGTAAACGAATATATATATATATATATTCTGCCTAGGAATTTCTAAACAGATATATAAATAAACATAAATAAGTAAACATATAAAAATAGATATGTATTTATAATTAAATAATAATAATAATAATAATAATAATAATAAATGAAAAAAAATGGGGCTCTTACTCAATCCCAATCTCCACAGTCAATCGAGTTCTATAACTATGAATCAATAATCATCAAATATTGAAAGAGTGCACAAGCTGGCTCCAATTCATAAGGCGCTAAGGGAGAACCCGTGGGTCATTGAGCATCAGTTCACAAGGAGAGCCCACATGGGCCCAAAAGAGGCGCATTATAGAGCCTTACAATCACCGCACAATACACAATGGACTGGAGAAGCCAAAAGAGTGCACTAGATATATATATATATAAGATAAATAAAATTATTGTTGGCTCAAAAGGCTTAGCTCCAGCCCCACGCGACCTGCAACCACAACACACAAGTCAATCATACAATCCAACGCAAGCTCAACGCAAGCACCAAGTCAAAGAGGCTTCCCACATTACTCATTTCAACAACCAAGTGAACATAAAGAGAACAACCCGGCAACATTTCAACAACCGAGTGAACATAGAGTGAACAACCCGACCTCCTGTTCCCAATGCAAATAAAGTGAACGGAAAAAGAGCCCATTCTGAATAGGTGTGGCCTCTGGGTGAGAGCTTGAAGTGTAAATACTTGGGGATGGTCTCAAAAAAAAAATTAAGGGAAATCGATACTGTCAATAAGATTAATCCCTGCAACATAGCTAATTTCGTGGTAGTGTCAAAATGGGTAATTACAAATATAACATAAATGAATTATTGAAATAAATAAATAAATAAATAAAAATGTCGATGGCAAGTTCGAACTCGCGACCTCGTCCCGACCAACCAATCGAATATATAATCTCCACTTACCACCACACCACACCACAAAAGCTGTGATGGGGGATGCCCACGCGGGTTTGAACAGTCGACCAGCAAGTAAACAAAGGAAGAAGCCACCAAAGAAGGAGCCCAGGAGAGGGCACTGCTATGCTGAACGCGTCAAGGAAAGAGTCCACACGGAGCCAAAGCTCATGCAGACCACGAGCCAAGCCAACACATAAACCATACACAAAGCCCAACGCCAAACCCACCAGACCTTGCCTTAACTCACAACACTTATCACATATCAAAGTCCAACGCACACACACAAAGTGCCAAGGAGAAGCCTAATGGAGGAGTATGGTGAATGCACTACACATCAACACGCCCCAACAGACCTGTACAAATTTAAAAAAAAAAAACTGAAAACAACTATGCAT
>JASDQU011507880.1:15802-27941 GCA_032191745.1 Picea mariana
GCAGCGGCTAGGCAAATACTTCCTCTTTCATCTTGTTTATTGAAATGGGTTTATTTCAGTATTGGCTGCTCAGTGGATACATAATGAACATCTACATAATGAAGATGTTCATTATACATTTGGTTTCCTGCTTGTCATTGTTGTGCAATATTGCTTTAGCACAATTTGATATAAGTGAAGGGCTAACTGGTTCCACTAGTTTTCCTGAAGTAGCAATCACCGCCCTAGGAAATCTGGCCGTTTTTTTAACGTGTTTAGTCAGAGGAAGTCTTCGTGCAGAGATGGGTGCGAGAGATCTTCTGGAGTGCATCACAGTTCCCAAACTGCACGACATTGGTGGGTTTGGACTGACCACCTGTCGCTACAAATGGGAGGAAAATGCTAATGCCATGGGAGGCAAATGGTCATTAAATCTAGGGGATGCTGAAGTAGTAATGCTGTCAAAGGACAAGCCCAGTTGTTCCATGTGGCAATTCATGAAGTACACCTCCCATGTCTATGATGTGCCCTCCATCCAACTACAATCACGCCCTTTAATTATCTCTGAACAGGTCCCTGCCTGTCATCCCATTCCCCAACATGCATGCCAGTGCATTGTATTCAATACAGTGCCCGAGATCACAATGATGCTTGCCGAACGGATCCCTGGAACACTTAAGAAACTGTCTGACTCCAAGTGCCTACTCCCATGTCTGTCCTGCCTCACAAATGGCTGCCATGGGTGCAACCAGGGCCTGTTGCATGTAGACGAGGAGGAGGAGGAGGAGGCTGGAAGGAAGATTAGGAAGAAGATATTGCAGGAGTGCCTACTCCCATGTCTGTCCTGCCTCACATGTGGCCTGTTGCATCTGGAGGAAGTAGACGAGGAGGAGGCTGGAAGGGAGAATGTAGACGAGGAGGAGGCTGGAAGGAAGAAGATATTGACAGAGGGTTGCCGCAAGGACTGGCCTGTTGCTGCAGTGTGTAAAATACTTGATGATGAAGACTTTGAACAGCGTAACTGTTGCATCTGTATTCCAACCCATCCAGCGGAAAATGATAAGTGGACAGAGATGCTGATCACAAGTTTAAAAACTAAAGATAAGGACGCCAGAGGAGTCATAAACCTGGCTTCCGATGCCCTGCAAAACTACATCGCTCAGTGCGGAATATGCGATGACAAGGAAGAATACGGCACCCTCTCTTTAATTGTGTCACGTTTGGCAGAAGCACTAGTCAACATTATAGTTACTGTCTGGTTGAGAGTAGATGGTTTCTCCAGCGCTCTAATAGGTAGGAGGGCCATAAGAGTCTACATTGTCGACAGCAGAGGAAGTGGGATTGCTGGCAATGCATTTTTAAGCAAATCTCGGGTATATTCTAATGTGGAAAACACCAATGTTTGCCAGGTGCTCACGTTTAGAGGTAGTCTTCTAAGCTTTGGAACCTTTTCCATTATAATTACTTGTGTGAACTTGCTTTGCTCTATTACATGGGCTGTGCTTATTGCGTTGGAAGGAGGCACTGGCAAATGGTATGAACCGGAAGCCATGCCACTCTCTAAACCCAGAGTTTATGTGATAAGGATAGCCATTGCTCTAGGCTTAGCCTTCAGTTTCTTCGACGGCTGTTTTCTTTTGTTTAGAAGAGGAAGGAGAAGCCTTCGGAGAAAAGATAATGGCACTGAGCATGGATCTATATGCAAGAATGGGTTAACTTGTCAGTTTATGGTTTGGTTGGCAGGGACTTGTGTAGTTACTACTTTTGAGGTGCGGTTCCTTGGTTTAGGGGAAATGGTTCACGGGACATGGATTTATGCTGCTCTCCAAGCCCTGGTTTGGATGAGGTGGGGAGTTAGCATTCTTCTTTACAAAGAGTTTTCAGAATATGATAGAGAGACGGCTCGACGAAGAATGATCCGTGTGAATCGTTTAGCATATGCTTCTACGTTCTTGCTGAATGCCATTTTCGTTGGAGTTCGAGGGAAGTGGAAGTACTTGACATCTTGAAAACTCTGTTTCAAATATTGTTGAAACTTCAAAATCTATTCTTATGTATTTATTATCCACCCTGGTGGAGGGTAGGGAGCATGGTAATTAATTTGATTAGTTGAATGGGTTATATTTGTCCCCAATATTGTAATATTTAATTTAGTCATAAAGACGGACATAGAATGGGTTATATTTGTCCCCAATCTTGTAATATTTAATTTAGTCATAAAGACGGACGTATATTTGATCTCTGTTTTGTTTTAATTCCATTCAAGGTTCCAATGGTGTAATATGTAATATTTAATTTAGTCGTAAAGATGGACTTACAGGGATTTATGTTTTATATTTGATCTTTGTTAGTTTTAAATTCTAGACAAAGGTATGTGTTCACAAATAATTTTCATGCAATTAAGGCATGCTTTCTTTTTCTTCAATAATTTAAATATCTATTTGTTTACACAAATGAAATATATGTGATTGAGGTTTGCGTTTTTTTTTTAATAATGATTCAAATATTATTTTATATAACTGAAATAAAAAATGTTATTATATATATATATATATATATATAATTTCGATTAGTTATTAAAAAATATTATTTTATATAAATGAAATACAAAAAAGTTATTAAAATTTTTTTTTAATGTTATGATTTTTTTTTTATCTTATTTTAATTAGTTATTAAAAATGATATTTTTTTATTGGAAAAATATGATTTATAAAATAATGAAGTTTAAAAAAACAGAATCTTTTATCAATTACAAAAAGAGAACGATCACTACAAAATATTATACATGTAAAAAATATAGGTTATATAATTTACCAAAAGTAAATTACTTGCATTAAAAATGAGGATAGATATTAATCATATATAACTAAGATAATAGTATAATAAGAATTGTTTATGCCAAAGTAATATGATGTAATATGTCATAAATAATTAGTTATAAATAATTAGTTAGAAATGATCAATGATATAATCAGAACAACACCACAATAATATCAGAATAACACTAAAAGAGCACTTTGATTACTGAGAGCAATGTTCATTTGTCTCTTCGAAGGGACAACCTCCAACAAAACATAGCTTTATTACAATAATATCCAAGAAAAAACTTCTCATACCCTTGACTCCTATTTATACTAAATATATCTATCAAAAGAACTATCTAGAGGAAGATCCTTCTAGAAGTGGAAGCTTCTATTAGGTCTTCTTACATTTGACTTATTCTTCCTTATTGCTAGGCCTTATTAATATTGACCTTTATTACTTGGAAATATATTATTCTACCTATGTGAGGGCTTAGGTCCCTAACATTTATGGTCCTTATACCATTCTCAAGCGTGTGGGAAAGGTGGCCTATTAGTTAATTTTTCCCAGTCATTCTAAGCTCCATTTTGTTTTTCAAGTTTCCTTTTTAAAGAAGGTGATTGGAACTAAGTGTCAAACTCATGAAATACAAGTGGTACTTATTGGCCACCCTTGTAACCCATGTTGGTATCCGTTCGAATGGTAGTGCATCAAACAACACCTGTGCATTGCCCAAGGCCTTTACAACTCCACCCATAAATAATGCGCCACAGATGCCACTTGGTATATCCGCCCGTATTCATTACTTAAAAGGTACAATATTCCYAGAGTCGGGAGAGGCGCGAACCATACAAACTTGCAGGCACAGATTTCGAGACATAACTATCATAGTTGAAGGTTGCAGAGGGCACGAAAATCGAGACATAATTCTTCTTGGGTTTGGGAGTGCCAGAGTCGGATYAGAGCATGGAGACAAATATTTTTGGGTAATTCGACACTACGAATCCAGTGGTGATGTTTGTTTTCTGATCTGAGCATTATTTATGCAGCTTGATTTTAGAATGAGGTATATTCATGTATTTGTCAAATTCTTTTGTTGAGTTAATGAAAGAGCCTACCCATTTGAGAGCAAGACCCGAAGACGTAGTCCACCAGGGACGAACTCTGTTCTCAAGTTTTTGTTTTCAGATCTGATTCTTATGTCTCTTCATTTTTAAGTATTCCCTTCTTTAATGGTGCACTTTCATTTATTCTCATTTAATGCAATTCTTTATAAGTCACGATGAAAAGATTCTAGATCATGTTGGTATCAGAGAAGTCATCTTTAACTTGAATTGTTGAGTGTGAATGCTTACTAGGGCCAAGCATAAGCAGGGTGAAGTAAATCTTAAGACTTTCAATCCCGAAGTGGGACGTGTATCCAGAAGGAAGAAAATGCTAGAAGAGGACAAGTGTGATGAACATGAGAAAAAATTTCACATGGTATTTTATCGCATGTCAGAAATGGTCGAGCGAATGTATGGAGATTACGATAAGGGGATGAAGAAGAAAGGGAAGAAAAAGGAAGCACATGCAGATGATGATGCTTCGGTAAACCAAGGGGCTGGAGGAGAACCTCCTGAGCCTCCGACTTCACCTTCAAGTTCTAGTTCTTCTTCCTCTAAGCATTCTCATCATTCTAGCCATAAAGCCTCTTTTAAGAAACCATTGTTAAAGCTTGATGTAAATTTTTTTTTACCTATGTTTAATGGAGATGCTAATCCTGAAAAGCTAGATAATTGGATTCGACAGATTGAAGTGTATTGTTGTGTCCATCATATTAATGAAGAGGAAGTTAAAGTGAAACTGGCTTATCTTCGGTTGGAAGGCACCACTCTCGTATGGTGGGAGAGCAAGCTTCACTACATAAGTAAGTGTGGTAAGCTTCTTTCCTCATGGTCAGAATTTAAATCAGCGATAAGGAAGCAATTTTATCCATTAGGGTATTTACATAAAGCGATGATGTAATGGAAAACTTTGAGGCAAAGTAAAGGACAAATTGTACAAAGTTTCACATAAGAATTTAGAAGAAATCTATTGCATTAAACATTCCTTTGGATTCTTATGAAACTTTAATGAAGTATATTGGCACACTTCATACTTATATTCGACATACTTTTCTCTTGTTTAACCCCACTAGTCTTGACGACATTTGTGTGCAAGCCACTCACCTTGAGAACAGGGGAAAACATGTTCAAGAAGATCCCACAAATAAACCTTCCAATTTCCAACAAAAGAATTTTAAGAAGTTTAAAAGGAAGGACAAAAAGACCGCTACAGTGACGAGAGAAGGAGGAAAACCATCTTGCACTCATTGAAAGAAGAGTGGTCACGATGAAGAACACTGTTGGAAACTGCATCCGGAAAAGAAACTAAAACAGTTTGGTGGAAAGGGGAAGGCAAAGACTGTTGCTACGGTACAACAAGATCTTGGATCCGATTCAGGAGATGAAGGAAAGATCACAGCGGTTGGAGTACAAGGTAAAGATTCTCTTCATGCTAGTTCTAGTTCCACTGATGAATCTCATGTTGATGAATGAAAGAGGAATGAGTTATTTCACATAAGAGTTGTATCTAAACATACTAGATAGATACATTATTTGATCTGGGTTCCCAAGTAAACTTAATATCTGAATCACTTGTCAAAAAAATGGGTCTTGAAACGAAACCACATCTAAAACCTTATCCTCTTGGTTGGGTATGTGACAAAGAAAAACTTAATGTCACCAAACAATGTAGGATCAGATGTGCTATTGCTTCAAAATTGATTGATGAAGTGGATTTGGATGTTGTACCACTTGATATATGTGGCATAGTGTTGGGAAGTCCTTATATTTATGAAAGAAAAGAAGTCTTCTTTCGTCATGAGAAAAAATACCACCTTACTCAGGTGGGAGTGGAATATATTGTTAGAGCTCACAACATTGGGGTAAATACAATACTTGTTAGTGCAGGTCAAAGGAAAAGAATTATAAACACTAATAATAGATATGTACTCATGGTCGTCATAGAGAAAGATGTTGGGACATCCGACGCTTTCCAAGGGTGTGATCCATCTCATAAAAATGAATTAATTGATATTAAATGTGATCCATCTCGACACTACATGTGAATGGGTTTTCTACAACAGTTTCACTTGGTAATCTAGTACAAAAAGGGTACAAGTAACAAGGTAGAGAACTATTGTCTGTAGGAAAAGTTACTCTACCATCTCAGAAAGCTATGTATTCCTACAAGTGAACGAGTCCATGTAATACAAGAACCTCATACTTCTCTTGTGTCTGAGCAATTTGGGGTAGGAAAACTATGGATCATTTGCAGAGGTTTTTTTACTAGCCTTAAATGAAATAAATTGTAATTAAATATGTAAAGGGGTGTGTGATGTGTTCTACTTGTAAGCCCACTAATAGAAAACTGGGGCTATACTCACCACTCCCTGTTCCATCCCATCCATGGGAAAGTATATCCATGGATTTTGTAGGGGGTTTACCAATGACCAAAGGGGCTCATGATTATTTGTATGTTGTAGTGGATAGGTTCAAAAAGATGTGTATCTTGATTGTATATTTTAACCTTGTACAATATTTAATGCAAACATATTTTCAGTAAAAAAATAGAAAAGGTACAATGGAAAATACAAACATTACACAGAGACTTTTCCCCTGAAAACCCAAACCGATAAAACCAACATATTCTATATTCATTCATTGTGATACATTGTTACAATACAATATACATATAGGATCCATTGGCATCCAAAAACCTAACCCAATGACTTGGATTAGTCAACAACCCTAATTCCTTAACTAGAAATAGAAAACCATTGGCAAAAAACTGTGTGTCGAAAAACCACCCAAAAATGCAACATGTTTCTCAAGGCAAAAGAATATAAAACATACCCAACATTCTTCCACTTGTTGTTTTCTTTGCATACAGGGGGTTATAGGGTTACATAGTCAACAATCTAGGGAAAAAATGCCCATGGATCCTCTACACCAAGAGAACTTCTTAGTGCTCACATATTTTGTTAATGAATCTGCAACGTTGTTCAAAGTGTCCACCTTCATCAACAACACTTTATTTTCTTCAACCATGTCTCTCACAAAGTGATATTGAATATCAATATGTTTTGTCTTTGAATGATAAGCTGGGTTAATCACCAAAAAAATTGCACTCTAACTATCACAATATATCCTTACATTTTGTTGTACCAACCCAATACCTAAACACAATCTTTGTAACCATAGTGCTTCCTTACTTGCATGAGTGGTTAACATGTATTCAACTTTTGTAGTTGAAAGTGCCACTACAACTTGTCTTTTGCTCATCCAAATTATTGCTCCTACAAACAGATTAAACACATACCCACTTGTAGATCTCCTATGATCCATATCTCTAGCCCAGTCTGCATCCAAAAATCCATGTATATCCACCGCTCTGTCCAAACTCGGTCTTCCTTGGTAGAAAAATCCATAACTAGCAGTGCCACACAAATACCTGAAAACCCTTTTTACTTATGTCCAATGCTCCTTCCCTATTTTTGACATATACCTGCTCAAAACTCCCACTGCATGTGCAATGTCCGATCTAGTACAAACCATTTCATACATCAAAATTCCATATTCACTCACATATGGAACATGAGACATGTCCTCCTCATCTTCATGTGTATTGGGACACTGATCCGTAGATAAATTTACACCAACAAGAATGGGAAGCTTGAACAGTTTACGTTCCTTCATATTAAACCTCTACAATACTGTCTTGACATATTTTCTCTGATATAACCAGAGTTTCCTCTTTTTCCGATCTCTTTTAATTTCCATAATTTGAAGCACTGATATCCTTCATGTCAAATTTAGAGGACAACTGATTTTTCACATCTTGGATAATCTCCTTGTTGTTTCCTATCAACAACATGTCATCCACATACAAGACCAAATAAATCAAATGATCACCAATTAATTTAAAATAAACACAATGATCCTCTTTGCTTCTTGTGAAGCCAAGTCCCAGCATATAGGTATCAATTTTTTGATACCACATCATTGAAGATTGTTTTAAACCATACATGGGCTTTTTCAGGTTGCATACCAACTCTTTCTTTCCATTCACAACATAACTTTTTGGTTGCTTCATATAGATTTATTCTTCTGGATCGCCATGTAGGAATGTTATCTTCACATCCAACTTTTCTACTTCAAAATCAAATGCAACAACAACAGATAACAAAAATATTATAGAGGTTAACTTGGCAACAGGAGAAAAAATCTCACCAAAATCAATTCCCTCAACCTGGGAATAACCCTTTGCTACTAATCGAGCTTTGTACTTCTCCACTTTTCCTTCTGCATTCAACTTCCTTTTAAATACCCATTTGTTGCTAATGAGCTTGCTTCCAATCAACAACTCCACTAGATCCAAAGCCTCATTCTTATCCAAGGCTACCATTTCTTCGTCCATGGCCTTTTTCCAGAGATTTCCATCCTCAGAATCCATTGCCTCCATGACAGTTCTAGGATCATCATCAGTAATAGACAAAGAAAAAATTGAACAGAAATCAGATGGAGTATACCTTTCCGATAGCCTTTTTTCTTGAACCAATCTCTTCAATACTAGAGTATGAGGATCTTTTTATTCTGATTCTTGTTCTTCTATAGAGTCCGATTCATCATCCTTTAAATCAAAATCTATTTTCTCTGGTTCTTCCTTACTTGGTAGGACTTCCTGTTTAACAACATCCTTCATTTCTCTAAATACCACATCTCGGCTATACACTACCTTCTTAGTTTCTGGGTTCCAAAGATTATAAACTTTGAGGAAATCTTTATATCCAATAAAGATACACTTTTCAACCTTCTTATCTAGCTTACTCATGTTTTCCTTTGGAACATGAACATATGCATCACAACCAAATACCTTGATATGTGCGAGAGAAGGTTCCTTATTAGTCCATACCTCTTGTGGAGTCTTGTCATCCAACGCTGATGAGGGTGATCTGTTAACTAGGTAACATGCAATACCCACTACCTCTTCACATAATTCTTTCCCTAACCCGACACCACTGATCATGCACCTTGCTTTTTCCATCAGCGTCCTGTTCATCCTTTCTACAAATCCATTTTGTTGAGGTGTATATGGAGTAGTATTCTGCCTCGCTATACCACACTTTTTACAGAATTCTTCAAATTTATTCTCGTAGAACTCTTCGCCATTATCTTTCCTCAACACCTTAATTATTTTATCTGTTTGATTCTCAACAAGAGCCTTAAACTCTTTAAACCTGTCAAAGACTTCAGATTTATTCCTGAGGAAATATATCCAAGTATTCCTTGAGAAGTCATATATAAATGAGACATGGTACATAGATTTTCCCAATGATGGGACCRACACAGGTCAAAAAACATCATTGTGAACTAGCTATAAAATTCCTTCTGCCCTCATTGCACCCGATGGGAATCTTACCTGATTTTGCTTCCCATATACACAACATTCACAGAAATAAAAATCCAAAGAGCAGTTAGACATACCTTCAACCATACCTTTACCGTGTAGTAGTCGAAGACCCTTCTCTCTGATATGCCCCATTATTTGATGCCACAACATAACCTTTTCTCCAGAGACTATAGGAGTTCTTTCTTCTTCAACTCCAATATCAGGAACACTGGAACTATTACACCCATCACTAATAGTGCTTCCTTGCAGCTTATACAGAGTTCCAAACCGAACTCCCTTCAACAAAACCATTTCTCCTCGAACCATCATGCAGGTTTCTTTTTCAAATATTGTTTTTACCCCTGAATCGTCCATTTTCCTTACAAAAATCAAATTTCTGGCCAAACCTGGGATGTGCAGAACACTAGGTAGTGTTCTAATCCTTCCATCTATGAGCCTCAACTTGACTTTTCCTCATCCTATGATTCTGGTTGTCGAATAATCACCTAAGAAAAAATTACCTCCATCATACCTTTCATATTCACAAAACCACTCCCTGTGGGGAGTTATATGAAAGGATGCACCAGATTCAACCAACCATGCCTCATGATCTGCACGTGTGCTTGAAGAAGCCAAGTACACATCCCCTCCTTATTCCTTGGAGGTATTTTCTTTTGTAGAAGGAGATTCTTCAAATCCCTTCTTTTTCTCAACTTTGGATATACACTCATTCTTGTAGTGCCCTTCTTTTACACATCTCCAACATACCTTTACAAACTTTTTAGGAGATTTAGATCTGCCCTTAGATTTAGATCTCCCACTTGAGAACTTAGATCTATTTCTTTCCTGGGAACGTCCTCTTGCAAATAATGTGTCTGTGCTCTGTCCTTCCACATCCTTCTGTCTCATTGTTATCCACAATTTTGGTCATCGTGATGGTAGTATGATGGTGTTATGATGATGGAAAATCAAGCTCTTCACTAAGAACACTTTCCTGAGAAAAGTTACATTTGTTTGCTTCCAGAAATCATGCTTTTAAGGGATGTTTGCAGGCTACCTATATATCTGCCTGCGAGAATGCCTAATTCTCGCAGGCTGCATTAAGCTGGAGTGCGAGGGGTTCGCACTATACCTTATTATCAGGGTGCGAACATCTTTATAATGAAGGAAAAAGATAAAATCTTGAACCTTCTAGAAAGGAATCTTCTAGAAGGATGAGTTGGCTTTCGAATGGTTATTCAGGTGCTGGCATTCTAGATATCTTGGGATCATTTCCTATCCAAGTAACTAATCTATCTTCTCCTATATATTGAGGAGATGTCTCATGGAAAAGGTTAGAAGCAAAATAGCAAGAGATTGATTGGAGAATTAGTGCAAGACTGTATGGAGGACTGATGCTACAGCAGCTAGAGACAACAGCAAGGTCATCAAATGTGGTTGATTTTCTTCATGCATGAGCAAGTGTGTGTGTCATATCTAGGAGCCATCGAAAGGAGATCTACAACATCAAGGCTCAGGTTGTAAGTTTCACTTTCAATTAATTCAATACAGTAATATGTCCATTTCCCATAAAGATGATGTCACTTTAGTACATAATTCCTTGATCATATGTATAGATTAGCTATTGAATATATTGATCTGCTTTCACTTCGATTGGTTTGTACTGTTGTGATTTGAACGACACAAGAGCATTGGAGCGAAGCTTGGAACAACAGAGATCTAAGGAAAGCGTTCATAAGGTATGTCCATAATCCTTACCTCTTAGTTCATTCAATAGTCTAGATCTAGGGAAAGTGTATTATTGTTTTGTTCTAGATCCAGGTGGATCTAGGGAGATCGGTTTGTGTCCGCACTCACGGATTTATCCTGAAACAAAATTGGCGACTCCACTGGGGACCTATCCCTTTTTTCTTTATGGTTTTTGAATTTTCTATGGCCATTTTCTCTATTCGCCTTTTTCTTCTGTTTTGTTAGTGTCTGAGTCCTCAGGATACCCTGAGAGACCTTCTGGGTCTATAAGCCAGTTTGAATTTTGCTTACATTTTCAAAATTTTCATTATCTTCAGGAATTCTCGCACTGTGTTCATTTACAGCCTGCGAGAACCAGTCAAGTTCGCATCCTGCATATAGGGTCCAGTGCGAACAGTTCCCACCTTGCTTTAAGGTGGCCTGCGAGAATACTATCTTCTCGCACTGTGTTCCACTACTTGCCTGCGAGCAAGATTTTTGAAATTTTTGAAATTAATTTTTTACTTTGTCAACTGCTCAGATCTGTTGAATTGCATCTTTTTGGCTTATTGGATCATTGACTTACATGTTTCTTTCTTTAGTTTTCTTGCTTGAACTGATCTAGGGTTTCAAGGTTTTTGCTTGCCTTTGTAGCTTGAATTTCATTTCTTGGCTCTTATTGGCATTTTCATTCTCTCTGATTTCTGGAGTTGAGTGTGTCGAGCTGGCTAAGAACCAGTGATTGGTTGAGAGTTGAGTGTTTGGTGTTTCTCGTTTGCTTGTGGGTTAGAAAGGACATTTTTCATTTGCATTGAGGAACTCCTTGGTTTGCTTTTGTTTTTACTTTCGTTGAAAGTTTTGGTTGGGTTGTTATTGTTTGATTATTGATGATTTAATTTTCTTTTCTCATTAATCAGAGTTCTTCTTGGAAAGTGAACAACAAGTTTTCTTTCAAGTTTTTGTTTTTGCCTTTTCAAAAACATAGAAAATCAAGTTTTGAGTTTATTGAAGTACTTGAAAAAGACATATAGAAATTGCTCATTGATAAATGATTGTTTGTATTGGCATTTGAAAGGAAATTGAGCATTGCATTTGCATTGTAGTACTAGAGTTGATTTAGAAAATTTTCTCTCTCTCCCATAAATAGGATTCCTGG
>JASDQU011507882.1:6146-20968 GCA_032191745.1 Picea mariana
TAACTATATAATGTGAACCTACAACAGAGGATGAAAAAATAGATAGCATGGATCTTGTTGAACTGTTTGAAGAGTTGGAGGCCCTGGAGAGAAGGGTAAAAATGAAAAATCATCTTATCCAACAAGTCAAGTTGGAAATTGATGGAGAGAAGAGGCAACAGAGCATACTGTAGGGGGAAAACCATCCAGTGGACCAGATAGACAAAGAAATAGAGGAGATAAATAGATTGATGTTGGAAGCAGCACAAGAAGCAGTCATCAGAGAAGTATGGGAAAGAAGAAAACCTGCAGGAGCAACAGGGAAAAAGAAGAAACAAGGAAAAGGAGTAGAAGAACAGCTTTATGAGAAAGTATGGGACCCTAGAGGATCTCAACAACATAACATAGGGAGCCATGAGCAAGAGCTCATGATTTTCCCAACAGCGGAGTATGATGTAGGATCATCGTCATCAAAGCCCACATGGAGGGACAACTTAGTGCCATAGCACACCTTTTTAAATTAATTGGAATCTAAAAGCTGGGATTTTTCTGTAGATCTGTTTTGAACGGATGATTGAAGAAGAGTGAAATGCCCAAAAAATGAATGATCGTGAGAGGTCTAGGAGTTTCACTCTCAGTCTTGAATGTAATGGAGCTTGAGTAGTTGTGAGTTGTTACTTCGATATAAGAGGTAGTCGGAGGGAACCCTAAGACCTTCCTGTATAGGTAGATGGATGGAATTCCCAAATGAGGTGGATGGAGGAGTATTGTTATTGAATAGGAGGTAGTATAGTTTGTTTTGAGAGAGATGAGACTTTGTTATAGTCCAGATTGCACATATTGTAATTGAACATTCATATTAATAGAAAGAAAGTAGTTTTTTCCGCATATGAACTTTCTGTGTGTTTATGTGTATTGAATGAATGCTATGTGTGTGTGTTTATGAATTATGTAGATGCATTTTAGAATTCATCTGCAGGGGATAGATAGACTTCTCTATCTGTCTATGAGTTATAGAGTTGTTATGGATTCTTAGGCTATGCAAGGATTTCACAACAGAATATTGGAGGTTTTGTAGCCAGCGCAAATAGTGTGCATCTGAACTCTATTGAGTCAGAGAAGAACATGTTAAGAGGACACACCAGAGTAATAAAAAAACTCAAGAGAAACCTCAGAGTTACTAAATACTCTGTAGAGTTCTGCAAGTGCACATTGAGCAAATGCAAGGAGTGCATTATTGAACCCGAAATAAAAAACGATTCTAGAGGAAGACATGTGCAATGATTGCACTAGGCCAAAACTTAGACAAAGTGTTGAAAGAAGTCATTGGAAGACTTCATCAAGTGCAAGGAGTGTGCCATAAGTAAAGTAGTTTTAATTTACAAGCTCGAGGAGGACGAGCATCGGGTTTCCAGGAGGGAACCAGGGAAATCTTCTAAGGAAGTGGAAGGGCCAATATCCTTTGGAGCTCTAATTCATTTTGAAAGCTCAGAAGAGATAGAGAAAAGAGTGAATAGAGAAGGAATTATTCCATGTCCCAAAAATTAGGAGGGATAACATCCTAAGAAGCAAAGGCATCCCAATATAGCGGGATCACAGTAGAAGTTTCAAGGGCCAAAATCCTTAAACACTTAGAAATTTTCCCAATTTCAGGATAAAGTGCAAGTTCAAGTGGAGTAACAACAGTCGTTCAATCGAGTTGCAGGCAGAGATCTGGAATGCTAGATCCACGTATAGACAGAAGAAGAACGCATAGGGGAAGAACAGATCCCAGTCATTGGATATGGGTGCAGAGGATCGACAGTCATCCAATCTAGAGGTAAGTGCAAGGGTCTATTGAGCACTCAACACACCCTAAAAGTCTATGTCCATTTTTCACTTTTTGGGTACCACTTGATCCTTTGCATTGTCTATTTTACCTTCAGTATGAATCTGATACCTGCACTTATTTTTCATGTTTGAATTTTCTAAAGTTTGCTTGAACATACAACAAAGAATCATATTAACCATTAAAGGATACTTAAAAAACTAATTAAGGAATCAACAAACTAAAGCTTTCCCCAATGCGCTTAGGAATCCGGCATCGGTAAAAGTTAAAGGTGACAAAAATCGTTTGAGAAGTTTAAAATAACTGAACACCGATCATCATCGGCATCAGCAGACGAAAGTCTTTATTTTTGTGATTGAACTTCGACAGGAGTATCGCCAAAGACCGATCCGTTCATCTTCAACAGGAAAACAAAAAAATGGGTGTCGCGCAAAGAGAGGAGCAGTATCACTGAATGCCAACACCAGACGCGATTTTGGCATCGGGGAGTTACAAAATAAAATACACATTAATTTTACATTTTAAAATGTCGATCCCCAACCTACACGCCGGAAAGACACGACGTGAAAAAACATTTTAACCCTCAAATTTGTTAGGTACGACGCTTTTAAAGTGTTAATAAAATTGTGGATCATGCATTAGCTGCTAATCCATACGTGAATCAAAAGAAACCGTTTAAGCTTGCCGATACATTGAATCTGCCTTCGCCCCTCCGCCGTCAACCAGTTAGAATTTAGTTACAGAGAACTGACGGTAGTTTATTTTGAATTTTCATTTATTACTCGTATTAACTGGTTGATACGACAGATAGAGTCTCTCCAGTTATATGATGTCGAAGTCATCATGTATGATCCTATTCTACAGGGCAAATATTTCAAAACAAACAGAGGAGAAGGGATAAAAATCCGAAGAAGTTGTCCAAAGTTCAGTGAATATAAGACAACTATTTTAGCAAGCATTACATGTATGTACCCACTTATGGTGTTTTATGCTTCCTTTTTATGTTCACAACCCAACGCTACTTCGTATGCATGTTTAAAGGATTTTTTAATTGCAGGAACAATGTCTCCGAAGAAACCCTCCACCCAGAAATCTCCAAGAGTGCCAAAGCCGCAAGAACCAAAAGCAGGAGAGGGGTCCTCTCCAACAGTTGCAAGGCAATTAGAATTCACCCCCAAACCAATGCCTTTCATTAAGAAAGCTACCAAGAAGGCCTTCATCCAACCTCTATTTTTCGGAGACGTAGAGGAAAACATTAGAGCCAAAACAACATTCCCTCGCTGGCAATAATTGTTTAAGAAAATCAAGAAAGAAGAACCACTCGAGTATACCCGACACAATGATCATGTTACAAGGAAGCTCGATGATGATTTCCTCCCAAAAAACTGTAGGGCTTATCTACACATGGTGGCAAGCCAAACTCTGATGTTTCCTTCCATCGAGCTCCTAAAGTGGCTCATTGACCACACCAACGTGCATAAATGTTTAATTAATGATGATAATGGTGGATGCATCGAGGTTTTCCTGCCATCAGAGGTTGAGAGTTACTACAAACTCAGGGAGTCGGAAGAAAAGCTAAGCACTGATTTCATTTTGATTTTTTATGCATCACACGATACCAACAAAATCATGGCATCGTGGTGGATGGAAGACAAAAAATTCACGAACCAGACTGCCAATTGGTATCCAACTACCAATCTAAGGGAACCATAAATATACCTGATGGCTCTTCTATGCAGGTTGCATGGGGAGAAAGATTATTCTCGGTTTTCAGAGGCTTGGAGTCCCCTAGCTTATACGGTGGCCATCTCAGGCATGGGTTTCAATTGGGGTTCCATCATCTCCAAACAACTGAGCACTTGCATAAGACAAGCCCAGATGTCGAAAGAAGGGGAAACCCCCTCCTTCTACATGGCCTCATATCTATTAGACATCATCTGCTCCAGGAACATTTTCTCTGGAATGAACTTGAACTGACACTCCTTGGAGCTCCCGGTCCATGTATACTTCAGCATCTTATGGGAAAACAGGTACAAAAAATCCTATTCTCTTGTCTGTGACCAATTTATTGCATGCATCTATTTTTTGTTGTTCAGGAAAGAGTTCCCTAGGCTGTTAGAAGAAGCAAAAAGGGTTATATCAAAAGTGGGTCACTGGTATCTGGATGAATGCAAAACCTACATCAGGGTTTTTGGAGCCACAAAGGCACCCCATTTGTTACCCATATATGTTCCTGACCGACTAGTGTTAGGGGAAATTTTCTACCAGACCATCCTACAAGGATACAATGCCACTTTAGTAAAGGAAAAGAAGTGGGACTTCATTCTGTATGGGTTTCATAATGGTCACAGATATTGTGCATGCTAAGCAAGAAGCGATGAGTCAACTATAATTCTGGTTCCAAAATGGTCGATTTCGCAAACACGATCCCAAGGGCCAAGTCCTACAACATGCATCACAGGTATCATCATGTTGGCCTTATGCACATGATCGGTTCAAAGATGAAATTTTCACTGAAAACACTCAATATTGGAATGAACTGGTGTCAAGGAGGGTTGATCCTTGAACAACCAGGTTCAAATCTATGAGTTGGGAAAAGAAAGCGACGTTTTTGGAGAAGAAAGCTCAAGAAATTCTCAGGACCTGAGAAGGAGTTGTAGCATTTGAATTGGGTGAAGAAATAGGCGATCCCCAAGAAGGAATCGAAGTGGCAAGATTTTATCAAGAATCCCTGGTACAAATCAGGGATTTACCTGGAACTCAAGCTACACAGGGGATGGGTGAAATTTTGTACCAGTAAAGCCAACTACTAATGAAACGGATGCAGGATGACCTGTACCTTATCATAACACCCATGATTCCAACTGGTACCCAAGAACGAAGCCCGATGGATTCAAGCGGCCTCGAGTCCACAGACCTTGGGAACACTGACGGGTTAGGCAACACTGGATCCACAACATTGCCGGTCAATTCCCCTGTGGGTAGGGAAAATCAAATAGAGGCAGGTCGAGTGTCAATAGAAACACGAGCACCTAATCCCCTTAGCAAACTTATACATATATATAGTGACGAACAAAGCCCAAAAACATCTCATGACTCCCCGGTGCATGTCCAATAGGAAAACGGTCTCAAGAATGTTTCTTCCCCTAAGCCTGAAGTTCAAGACAAGGAGGTATCACAAAAGGAAACAGAAGATGAAAGAGGCCTCAACAAAAAACAACCCAATGAATCGAAAATCGAAGCGGATCCGAATGATGGGCCCGAACTGGAGGAGACAAAGAAATGATCCTCGCAAAAGGAAATCAACGGTTATGTGGCCGATGAGCAAGTAAGTAACGAGTTTGTACCCGACACCTCCATTCTACCTAGTACTCAAATCCATGACGAGTGACAAGTAGAAGTCGGACCCACAAGGCATAGTGAGGAATTTCGAGAGTCCAATCTTGAACAAATATACACCACCAGTAGTTTGGGAAACAAACTAACATGGGGCGATCAACAAATATAAGATCCAAGATGAGGTAGCATATATCTATGTGATCTCCTACAATCAAAAGAGAAAGGCCATTATTCAAAGGACTGCAAAGAAAAGAAGGATCTAGTTGGATCACTCTATCTTAGCTACCACAGAGGAGAACTTGATCAACACAACAGATGCCCGAACGTTTAAACTGATCGACATAGGAAAGGCCCTCTCAGATGCCACCTTGGATAGAGCCAGGAGGGATGAAAAGGAACTAGCCACCACCCTAAATATGCTCGAGCGTTTGTGCCATCTTGTCAAATGATATAAAGGAACCACGCAGACCGTTGTGTATCTAAGAGGTGAGTTCACAGGATTTTACAACGAGTTCAAGAAGGAAAGACACTTGTTAACCGAGAACATATCTAATTTCCAAGAAGACACTCTAATGGCACTTGCGACATGCAAGGAGATGGAGCAATGGTATGAAAGAGCACAACAAGCGGTAGAAAGACTTGATTACATTGAGGCAGTCCAGCAAGGCCAAGATAAGGAAAAACATGACATTTAGATGGTAGGAAAAAGTAGTCTTAATCGCATGAAGTGATCAGCCGAGTACTGGGTTAAGATGTCTCGAGACCCATATCAGGAGATCCAAGAAAAATGGACTAGGTGCAAGAAGCACTGGGATAAAATTAACAAAATAATGAAGGATGTCGGGCTCCCCAAGTTCAGCACCCTCGATAATTTCATCGACCTGAGCGACGTAGTCAAGATGCATGCCGAACAAGATTCACTATGGACCGAAGAGTCCACAAAGATAGCCGATGCGAGGCCAGGGCAAGTGCAATAATTCACAGAACATCCAATCAGAGCCCAAACCATGCTACAGTAGTTGAACTCCAGTTTGGTAAAGTACCGAACGCATGCAGTAGACATCAGGGGAATATATGCAGACCCAATGGAACAACACATATTTCCATGGGCTCAAACTTGTGAAGAACTTTTTGTCAGCTGGACTAAATATGAGAGAAGTCACCCTTTCCAAGAAGTATCTCATGATTACTGTTAAAGAAGTTGTTAGAAGATAACGCTACATGGCGACTTTTGTTTTGTTTAAACTACACTTAGCTGTTAGTTTTAGTTAAAACTTTATATTATAAATAAAGACACCGACCAACGAGTAAATGGTCAATGGTTGTTGTAAGACCTCTTTTTTTGTTGTTGTTAAGAATTATTGGGACTGCTATGAATTGAGAAGTCCTTTTGGACCAAAGACAAGCTATTTTCATCAAATGCATGTGATTGGACTTGGAGAAGAACTACTTCCTATCCTATTTCATGAATGATGCAGTAATGAGTAAGAGCAATTAATTCTGTTGTCAAGTTATCTGGTGCAATGTCTTGATGTTCTTTTCTTTAATTATGAAGATAAATCATTGTGTTATTATGTAATGAATGGTTATGGTAGATGAATTATTTTTCTTTCCATTATCTTATTACATATGTGCTTTCTTTCTGATAGTTAGTTTCTTAGACAGTAATTGCATGCTCACATGGTTAATGTATTAATACTAGGCCTGTGGTATATAGTAATTGTCTGCACATTGAGAAACGAGTTATCCCAAGCTTAGCCTCTTCCCCAGTAGTTAAAACTTAATCTTGTTGTTTGTCAAGTTGTCTTATACTAGATTGCATCTCTCATATTAGCCCCACCAAAGAGAAAATACAAAAGAGAACAGTCCTAAATGAAGGAGGATCCTTCACAAGAAAACACAAAGCCCATCTATAAATTGGCCAGATTGCAAGATCTGGAGGACCATTCCATTTTTAAACACTGCAGAGTCTAATTGGGCCTTGGTGGCAGGTTTGGTTCCTACTGTTGATTCAAGGGATTTAAGACCCATCAACAAGGCCTTAAATATTTTGGAAGTGCACAGAAGAACGGACTTGTGAAGTCCTGAATCCTGAAGAGCCGAAGTCATGCATAGTCATTGATCATTAAGGAGGTATGTGTCAACAGATCATGGACTCCAGGTAAAAGCACTCCGAGAGGAATGAGTGCATAGGAGTTTGAAACTCCCAAGCTTCGAATAGCCTAAGTAGCTGGAAGTCGTCGATCTGTGGGAGGACATGAATCGTTAGATAGTGGACTCTAGACAAATCATTCTGAGAGAAATAGAGCATGGAGAAGTTGAGACTTACAAAGGCTAAAGTCCTGAAGAGGACTTGGGCCTTTGATTTGAGGAAGACATGTGGCAGAAGATCTACCATTTCAGAGAAAGCCACTCTAGAAGAAGAAGGAGGGTGTTGAGAAATAAATTTCAAAGCCCAGAGATCTGGAGTTCATCTGGGTTGTTCATTCGTTGAGGATAGGCGTCAACATATATTCCACTTTGGAAGATAGCCAGTTCTGGAGGGAGAAGGCACAGGAGTTTGAAACTCTCGAAGCCCGAAGGGCTGAAAAGAAACACACGTGTTGATCTGTGAGGAACACGCATCGACAGATCATCATCTTCGAGTAAACACACTCTGGGAGAAGGCATAGAGTTTAGAATTGAAATGCCCGAAGCCCGAAAGGAAAAATTGATGGTAGTCGTCGATTTGAGAGGAGGACACACAATCATGGATTGGGAGATCGGGGAGCACATGCTCAAGGAGGACAGAGGTCACTGACTGGAAGTTGACCAAGGCCGAAAGAGGACAGATTGTATTCATTGATCAAGAGGCATCGCTGAGATTTCAAGATCAATGGTCATGCTTAATTGTGGGGCCATGAAGTGATCGAACTTTAAAATCCTGAGAGTGAGCTGCAATTGAAACCACAGTATTGCTAAACAGATGCGTGGTAGAGGCTAGTGAATTGCGGGGAGAAAAGGGGTGTGGTCTCAAACCACTTTAGGTCGATCCACAATCACATGTTTCCTTGAGGACATAGCCCAAGGTCATATGTTAAAGAAAGGACGTCATGAGGGGAGCTAGTGTTTGTTAATTAATTTCATCGAAGAGGCCAGGAAAGAGCCCGTGGGTTTGACAAAACCTACACGAATAAGGAAAGGGGACCTGTGTAGATTGATTGGAGTCTAATAAAGGCCCGAAGATTCGATTTGACTCCTTGATTTGAATGATCCTAGACCGGGAGGTTGAGCAGCCCCAAGGGGAGAAGGGGGTCTGCATCAATGTTGCTCTAGAGTGTAGGTTTTAAACCTTATTTACATTATAACAATGTACACGTAGATTTTTTAAAAAATATAAAGAAAATAATAGCATTCACATATAGTACTAAAAAATTTACCCTCAAAACCCTTAATCAACCAACAAATGTTTAGAGCCACACCTCTAACTCTAATTGTATTAAATTAACCACTTACAATACAATGTATATGATTCCATGGTATACAAAGCCCTAATATATCAATCCAAATTAGATTCCTTAATTGGAATTATATTACAATAGGAAATAAAATCATTGGCCAAAGAACCGTGCAAAAACGAACCAAAAGCAACCCAAATATTTTTTTCCAAGGCTCCGCCTTTGAACCCCCAGAAAGGGGGGGCCTACTGGCCCCACCTATGACTCCCCTAGTGCAATGTACAACATGTGAGGCTAAATATGAAAATAATATAGAACATACCCAACATAGAGAAACACTTCTAAAATTCAAGGTTCCAAAAAATTGTGTGATGGGCATGAGGCCATGGGGCATTGATTAGGTTCATGATGAGTTTGGAAGTTGTCCATGGGACCTATTTTGACTAGTGTTCGAGGGATGAAAACAAGAGGTAATAAAATTGGTGTGTGTTGGCTTGAGGTTCTAGCCTCTGGTAAGAGATTGGTGAAGGGTGGACAAATGTAAGAGGAAGAGGGTTAAGCATATTTGGTCTTCATAATTCATAAGTTCCTTGATAGAACTAAGAAAATATATAAAGAGACAAAAGAACCATTCTCTAATCTCATAGTAGGGAGAGCATTGGAATATAAAGTGGTCCTCAATCTCAATATATAAGGAGAAGATCTGGAAAATACATTTCTTCAAAAGAATATGGTGATCTATCTCAATGCAACACTAGTGGGAGAAATCTCTAAACTAGGTAAGAGGAATCCTTAGATTGCAAGGTAATTAGAGCTAATGTACCCTGAGGGTTGAATGAGCTCATTATTGCACTAGAGATACAAGTCTGAGTAGTGATGAAGTTTGGGAGAAATAAACTCTTCAAGTTCAAATCATGTGGATTAAAGGTAGGCTTTGTGAATATTAGTATGAGTACCCTTGTTTATCTCACCCTTGGACATAGAAAAATAATTCAATAAAAATCTATGTATGGGTGGTTTGTTAATATCAAGGTCAATGAGGTGAAACAATAAATAGGTTCTCGGATACCAACTTGAATTGGATCATGTTTTTCTTTCTCCATAGAGAATTTGAGAGAAATATATGGACATTTAATAGATCACTTTGTGATTTTCCCATCCATTTGAACCTATGTATCATTTTCACCACATGAAAGATCACTACAACAATGAGTGGGGTTATGCCAAATTATGCAAGAATGATATCTTGAAACACTAATATCTTGGAATGAATATGTTTGGATAATATTGTGACAAGCACTCTCTCTATCTTATTTTGGCCTACCTCCATAGGTATGGCCCCCCAAACCTCAATGTTAGGGAGCTAACCTCCCTAACTCCTCATGTAGGTAGAATAATATATTTTCCATGTAATAAAGGCCAATATTAATAAGGCATATAAATAAGGAAGAATAAGTGAAATGTAAGAATACCTAATAGAAGCTTCCGCTTCTAGAAGATCTTCCTCTAGAATGCTCTTATGGTAGATAGATTTAGTATAAATAAGAGTCAAGGGTATGGTCAGTTTTTTCTTGGATATTATTGTAACAGAGATTTTCTCTGTTGTTGTGGGTGGGAAATCCCTCCTATGGACAAGCATTATGGGTTTTATCATGCATGCAAAAATGACCTAAAGTCTCCTACTTTCTACCAACATCCCAATCATAAACCCCATTATTCATATGTAGATTCAAGGTTAAAGAGATCCAGTTACTATACCTTAGTTTTCATGTTTGATGTTGATCCCTTTAACGCTTGGTTTCTCCTTGACTGCAACTCTCTTCCCAACATTGACCTGCATTCACAAAAGACAAACAAAGAACTCCACATTCATATGATCTATAAACTAATGGGTTAGAGATTCTATCAAAATATAATCAAATTTAAATATGGGCAATCTCATATGGCGGGATGGGAAAAGTACTTCTTTTATTAATCTCACAAGAGTAACCTTACAATAGTGAGATTGACCACTGCTCCTCAAATTTGGTCCTAAGCTCCTCTTCAACTGTGCTCCAACTGCTTCTGTATATGTTTCTCTTCACACAATAGTTGCAAAAGGTTGGGGCAAGGGGAATACTAAATCGGGTATAGTTTCTTTGCTATGATTTTCATTCTTCCAAATGGGACCCCTACCCCTTCTTTTATAGGCTAGAAAGGGCTATGTATTTGGTCGAGTGACCGACTATGGACGGTTAGTCGGTTTAGTTAACTTACCCAAAACTGTGTGTTCCATCTAGAACTTTCCATTTTTTCATGCTTTTTAGGTATACACGGGCTGTAGTGGGTCAGCAAACATGTACATGCATGAAGTAGTGGAGCATGGCACGTATGCCCTCAAAAAGAGTGTTTTTTAAGAAGTTGTTTAGTAGTGTCTTGGCAAAGAAGTCAAATGAGATGGCTTGATGCCAGGTAAGCATGTCTGGTGGAATTTAGGGTTATAATAGATGTCCCCTAATGTGTGAGGTTAGAAGAGCATTTGATGGATGAAATACATTATCAATCTTCACCAACGTACCAACAAGTGATACCAGGAACCAGAATTCGAGAGGTGCCATCTACAAAATAACAATTGTCTCACCGAGGTGGGCATACCCATGCTTGGAATGAAATAAAATCATGGCTACCAATCAAATACACTGTAGATCCATGTCATATAACTATATAAAGTGTAGTCTCGAGCAATACACAACATATTTACATCTCGAAATAAAAAATATATACATGTATAGTATCCATATTCAAGAAGCGAATAAGGCCTGATGGCTAGAGATGAGACCTTTAGAGCTCGAGAAACAACTTCAAAATCTTCACAACTTGGGTAGGAGTGTAATGTGAGTGTACGACTTCACTATCCAGAGGTCTTCGATGACTTGTCAGGAACGGACTAGGGGATTTTGATGATCAGGTTGAGGGCTTCATGGATTTCGAACAAAGACTTGATTGGGCTTTCGGGATGATGGGGCATGAGGGTAAGAGACAATATGCAGAGGGGGCTGAATCAAGTTTGGTAATAACTTTCCTTGGACAATAGCACGACAAAAGATGAGACTTAGGTAGCATGGTATTTTGACATAAGTTCACGATGCAGGAGGCACCGCAAACTCTCCATATGTTTGGAAGAATAACCAAACGAAGGATGACACAACTCTATGTAGTGAGAATATCTTCCTAATGTCATATTAAATCCTAGGGCTTGCCGAACAAACGAAAGGATGTGCTTTGTCAAAGGGTGACTCATTGTGCTGCTAATAAAAAGAAAATACTTTTCCCTTCCTCTTTTTGGGGTATATTTGATTTTTTTTTTGTCTTTTCCAATAATTTTGGAAAGCTTGAAAAATAATAAAAGAATGCTATGTTACAAAGGAGGATCGAGTGTTGTGGACATACTAGTTCCAAGCGCATGGAACACATGAATTCTCGGGGTAAAGGGACATATGCAAGAAAAGGACACTCGGGAAAAATCCTCCATGGGTCAAAGGTGTCAAGACGCAGAGGCAAAGTGCTACAGGGCTTGCGTATAAGGCATGCTTCATATGGTTTAGTTGAGAGAAACATGGAGTCGGCATTAGGACAAAGACACAGGTATGTAAACACGATTAATAAGACACACAATGGTAACGTCCTTCGATGTAATTTTAACGAGCCCAGAGAAGGTAAGCTCGACGGTTTTTCATATTTAGAGAGTCTGAAAAAGCGTAAAAGGAGACTCTGTTGGGGTACCTTTTTCGAAGATAGTCTAGTCGTCTCGAAAAAGGGGTAAACTAGCACCAACCAGACGTCCATTAAAAACCATTTTAATGAGTGTGATAGAGACAAGATCACTCGGCGATTTATTTTCATTTTTAAAGAGTCTGAAAAAAGATTAACTATGGACTCTATCAGGAATGTTCTTCTGGACCAATTTAACGAGTGTGAAAGAATAAGGTCACTTGACGATATTTTCAATTTTAGGGAGTCTAAAAAGAGCTTAACTATGGAATCTGTGGGGGTTCCTTTTTCATAAATTTAGCCCCTCAGGCCCAAAAAAGGGTTAAAATCATACCTGAGGATACTCTTATAGGGAATTAAATCTCCTAGAATATACCTTTATTCGTACAGTTGACCATCCAGACTGAAAAAGGGTAAACTACCGCTGGATAGACGTGAGTTCAAATTTCAGTTTAGCGAGCGTGAAAGGACACAAGATCGCTCAACAATATTTTCATGTTTATAGGGTTTGAAAAGAGCTTAAAAGAAGACCCGTTGGGGGGCTACGACTCATGTATGAGAATGGTTCAGGTAGCTCCCACTGCTAGGCTTAGACCAAGAGTCTCTTCGATAGTCAACCTAGAAAGTCTCCCAAAATGGAAGAAAACACAAACAATGGTGTAAGTCCTCCCATGGCATAGAAACCGTAGTCATGGCTTCAAAGATAGCCTCGTATGAAGGCAATTCAAAATCCAAAAAATCATGCAAACGAGGGTCAACAGTCCCAAAGGGTGAAGTAAATCGACCATATTCCATATGACGATGGAGGCTCTGGCCAGGACTGGTAGAGTCTATCAATGAAGAATCACAAGCATGAGGGCTTGAGGATCTACAAACAATGATATCAGGCTCTGAAGGAGACTCAAGATCACTTGGACCTAGAGGGGAAAGTAAGGGCTCCCATGCCCCCATTGGATAAACCAATGGATCAATTGCTAGGACCAAGTCTCTAGAAGGAAAACATGATCGCACAAGTTCTTGCTTAGAATCAATTGAACATCGAGGATAAGACACCACATAATTAACCCGTGGTGGGGTGGAGTCTACATGAACACTAGGAAAATTTAAAGGGGTAGTCTGAAATAATGTTGAATTAGGATGGTGATTATCAGATGCCATCTGGTCGATAGTGACAATGCTTCCATTATGAGGGAAATGCATCTCCTGGAAGAGCGTAGACACCATAGCATTCATAGCATATACATAATCACGCCCAAGAATCATATTGAAATATAATGGGCCTTGCACCACTATAACATCAACAAGGACAGTCTTCCCACATAACGAGATAGGTAACTGAGGAAGAACCCCAAATATTCACTAGGACGTCTGTCAAAAGGCAATAGTTCATGCAAAGCAGAAACAAGCTTGGTAGATCCCAATACATTCCAAACTAAGGAGGATAAAATACTTGCAGAGGATCCTTCATCCACGATACATCGATAAATGTTTGTTGAATTAACTTCAACCCTTATTTTAAAGGGTGTAGAAGAAGGAAAATGAGGCTCAATGAGGTCATTCCAATCAAAGGAAACCATCCTAGGGCTTGGAGGGGGTGTACTCAGAATGAGCAGAATGCCCCCTTGTTATGAAAGTAATGAACTGGAAATGCTAAAAACATAGTCGGTAAACACATCACTCTCTAAGAGAAGAGTGGGATCAGCCAAATACTGTGTCGACGTGACCGCTTTCTCAAGAAATGGTTGAATAGGATGAGAAACTATATGGTCCAAAGGCACCTCACCCCCCAAAAGAGGAGTGGGATCAACCGATGACTGCATCGGCATGACCACTTTCTCAAAAAATGGTTGAATAGGCTGAGAGACTACATGGTCTAAAGGCACCTCACCCCCCAAAAGAGTAGTGGGATCAGCCGATGACTGTATCAGCATGACCATTTTCTTAACCAATGGTTGAATAGGCTGAGAGACTATAAGGTCTAAAGGCACCTCATCCCCCAAAAAGGAGTGGGATCAACCGATGACTACATTGGCATGACCACTTTCTCAACCAATGGATCAATAAACTATGAGGAAACCTTAGAAGACTCAGAATCAGAAGAGATTGCAGACAGGGACCACAATCTTCGTACATCTGGAAGGCCAGGGCACAAATGAGTAAGGTGATCTCCCTTGCAAAGCTTAAAAGGGAACTTAGGCTTACATCCTATCCGTCTAGGTTTCTCAATAGAATCAATGCCCCCAACATGACTAGTAGTTTCTGGTTGCACATCTCCAACATGACTTGCAGAGGTTAGTGATGGGTCGATAACATGACTCTGAGAGGCTACATACCTATTACTAGTATGACTAGCAGTGACTGGACTTTTCCCCCCAACATGACTTGCAGAGGGTGGGTTCTTTCACCCAACATAACTTGCAGAGGCTGAGTGTTGGTCTTCAACATGACTTGCAGAGGTTGTCGACCTATCTCCAACATGACTCGCAGAG
>JASDQU011507884.1:6104-22724 GCA_032191745.1 Picea mariana
AGAAACAACCTATAAATGTTCTCATCCTCACTCATTCTTATACTTTCAAATTGTGTTTTGTGAGCTTGAAGTTTGTCCAACTTAACCTTAGCATCTCCTTCATAATTGTTTACTAGTTTGTCCCATATTTCTTTTGTTGATTCATACTGCATCACTTTAACAAATTTTGTTTATGAAAGTCCACCTAGAATGGCATTCATAACTCCTACAATAATGTGGTAATTTTTCTTACCAACTTCATCAGTTGGAGGAGTTGTAGGGGTTTTGTATCCATCTACCACAATCTTCCATATATCCATGCCAAGTTACATAAGGTAGGTATTCATTCCAATTTTCTAGAAAGTAAAACTTGTTCCATTGAATAGATGAGGTCTGGTTGAAGAAGAAGAATCTTGACTAATCAATTTTCTTGAGGGATCTTCCTTCTGGATGTTAGGTTGTCACTGAAGGAACCTGCTCTGATACAAATTTTTGAATACTGAGATGGGGAGTGAATCAATATTCTACTTATTTTTCTTGTTTGACAATGTTAAACATGTAATAACTTTAATGAACATAAACACCTCATTCAAAAACACATTTGAACAGAGAACACCATAAATTTAATGTGGAAACCCATACGGGAGAAAACCACAAAACAACTTATTTTAATATGATCTTGGCTCCAACCTATAATTACAATGTTTGCAAGAACCCACTTGCTGGAGAAACCAATCCCCTTTCAATATTTTGCAAGCACCCACTTGTTGGAGACACCTATCCCCTTTTAATGTTTTGCAAGCACCCACTTGCCAAGCATCAATCTATTACATAAATGAGCACATCAATCATCTTCCTTGCACCACCCTTCCACCTTGAAGTAAATAAGTTATTCAATGTTTGGTCAATCACAAAACCTCATATTCCCAATCTCTCCTCTTCATAGACAACACAACATATATCATCTTTATCATTCATGTAGATGCAAATATTGTAGCAACTATTCCTGTAGATCTATTTTTCATGTAGTATGTTATTCATGTAGATCTACTTTTCTTGTAGTCTACTATTCATGTAGATCTACTTTTCCTGTAGACTATTATTCCAATAGATACTAATAGTGTAGCAGTTATTCCTATAGATTTGTGTTTCCTGTATTTTATATTCTTGTAGATCTACTTTTCATGTAGATTGTTATTCATGTAGATGCTAATATTGTAGTAGTTATTTTTGTAGATGTTATTTTCCTATAGATTGTTATTCTTGTAGATGTTAATATTGTAGCATATATTCATGTAGATATGATTTTCTTGTAGATCTACTTTTCCTGTAGACTGATATTCCTATAGATGATAATATTGTAGCAACTATTCTTATAGATCTTCTTTTCTTGTAGATCTATTTTTCTTGTAGACTGTCATTCTTGTAGATATGTTATTCTTGTAGATGTTGTTATTTCTAAAATTGATATTCCTTTAATTGTTGTTATTTCTAAATCTGATATTCCTATAACTATTATTATTTCTTAATATGATATTCATGTAACTGTTGTTATTTCTGAATATAGAAATTAAATCTTCATGCTCTCAAACCCTCTCACATCATAGAGGTTTTACACACTCCTCAAGGCTCCCAAAACATAGTCATTATGTACCTCACATCATTGAATAACAACTTCATTACAATCAAGAATAGTATATATTTATGGTTAAATCACATACCTTTCATATTGCAATTTAGATTAAGAAACCCTTCTATAGTCTAATTTCCATCTCTATGATCTTTAGTATAACTGCATTCTTTCGTCTGACCATTCTTGCTCCTCTTATTTGATCCTTGGAAATAACTCATATCAACTCACACTTCATCATAATTCACACCCACTTACTCTTCAATTTGATAAAATATTTATACTGGTTTTTACAATGGTTTTGTTGCCCATAGAAAGATCAAATCTATGGTATAATCGCACAATATTTTTCTTTACTGTGTCAAGACTTTGACCACTTCAAAATACCATTTCAGATTGCCTTCCATGAAAAATACTCACAGTGTGAACACATTATTACCATAATCTCAAGTTCCTAAAGTCAACACATTACTATCAGAATCTCGAGTTCCTATAGTTAACACATTATTACCATAATTTCAGTTATCACCGGAATCCTGAATTCTTGTAGAAAAACATGTTGGAGATGCACATATTGGCAGCTACACTACATCACTCAACCAATGACCTCAAACTTTGATATTGATGACACCACTCACTTCCATACCCGCAACCACTTTGACATCAATGACAACGCTTTTCCAACATCATACTCTCGCGGATCAATTGCTTCGACTAAGTCGATTTATTTTTCTCGGGGGGTACACCCAACTTGGTCAAGTTTTGTTATTTTATTCTCTTGTGTAATTTGGTTGGGTCATTTCTTCCATTCGTTTGAAGACCTCCTATCGAAGCATCCGACCACATCGATTTCCTTTATCTTATCGAATCAATTGATGCTTGGCTTTCTGAAGACATGCTTGCTTTGTTGAATATGTTCTTGCTCGCTTGAAGTATTATTTACACATTCACTTATGTAACGTTCCCCAATCCATCTAAGCGACATTATGGTGCAGAGTACTCATAAAAAAAAAAAAATTATGCTAACTAAATGAATTCATTACAGTTAACCGATTTCCTGTAGCTTTTAGCTATGAATTAAAACATGTTTAGATACTATCTACAACCATAAAATAGAAGCATCTACATCATGCTAATAATCAACATGAAATGCAACTTAATAATTCACATAGAAACATATAAATCACTTCTAAATACTCATAGTTCATGCACAACAATTAAACACATATTTAACACAACAACAAGATGAAACACTTATCTTTTCACAACAGTTGTGCAACCAATTGCTTGGGACGAACGTTCCACCCAACCATAGACTAACTGTTCCAAATATCAACATCCAATCACCCCCTAACCAAGGCTAGAAATCCACAAAAGAGGGTGGTCTCTCACAGTCCACTCAAACCTCATAAAACTCACAATGCAATTGATATTCTCCTACATCTATCATGATTTTCCACCAGCTATCTTCCTCTTCACCTGTCCAACCCAAGGAATGTACCCCTTCCCTCATCTTAGTCCCTCAGTCCTCCCATTCGTTTATCAGGGTCTCTCTGGCAGAGGTAACCAGGAATCTCTCAGCTGGGAACTCAAGGGAACTTGCTGCTAGGAAAACTATCAGAAAAACAACAACTCTAGAATTTCAGGTAACCAGGAATCTCCAATTTGCTCCAATTATGTTCCATAATGCTCTAGAATTCTCCCTCCATGGTTCCACCAACTCCAAGCTTTATTTCTTGCTCTCTACTTTCTTCCCATGCACAAAAACTCAATGTGTGAAACTGTGCTCCCCCACCCATATGAATTTCCTCTCTTTGGCTTGCCTTTCTTGACTCGCACTCTCCCCCAAGATGATTGTAATCCACCCCCATGTGCCCAATAACTTTGGGATGTGACCACTCACACCCACCCTCTTATATGTATTTGATGATTGGGTTTGGGAACACTCAATTAGAAATTGGAAGTTTCATATACAATTAACAAATTTAGGAAAATGGGTTGGATTAATAAACACGGGTATTTCCCCCTTGAACCCCTCTTGGCCATTATCCTAGACAATCTCGCCTCTTATGGATTAATTCAACCCCCATCTCTTGTCCATTTCCCCTTAGCAGCTGGAATCAAATTTTTATTATTAAAACATAGAAATACAATTCGTATATTACATCGATTTGGCCATAGCCACACATTATATCTACATAAGCATGAATTAAACTAGGGATTATAGTGTGGATGTTACATTCCCCCTACCCTACAATTCTCTATCATCCTCAATGCTTATGTTGATATACATATATGCAAATTACATCACAATACTTAGAAAATACAATTCTACAATTTTACAACTCCACTAGTAATTCTAACCATAATTTCATGTTCTTCTCAACTTGCCGACCCAAGGAATGCACCATTCGTCTATTAGGGATAACCCAAGGGATGTATCATCCATTTATCAAGGCTAACCCAAGGAATGATCCATTCTTTTATCAAGGTCCCCAACGCAGTTGTCTAGGACTCTGAGATGTGGTTCCATAATTTTAGCTGCTAAAAATGGAGTCTTGCATTATGTTTTTTTCAAAAATGTAAAAAATTTGCGAGTATTCTACCTGCATGTTTTGTTCATGCTCCCATGTAGCCTCTTCAGGACTGTAGTAGGTCCATTGAACCTTTACCAGACCTATGGATTTCTTCTTGAGAACTTTGACTTTCTGGTCTAGGATGTGTACTGGTTCCACCCAAAAATCCCTTTCATCCTCCACCTGGATCACATTTCAATCAATTATATGGTTAGGATCATGCATATATTTATTTAAAAATAACACATGAAATAAATTATGCACTCTCATGGATGCAGGAAAAGATAACATGTATGCAACTAGCCCTATCCTTTCTAATATTTCAAAAGGCCCACAATATCTTGCTGCCAACTTTGGGCAACTTCCTAATCCTAGTGAACTTCTCTTTGCATTCACTTTCAAATACACATGTTCTCCCAATTTAAAGTCTCTGAAAACTTTGTTCTTGTTTGCATAACTTTTATACCTATCCTGGGTAGCCTTTAAATTCTACTTTATCTTTTCCATCTTCTCTTCCATTTCTTTTAACAATTCTATCTGAACATCTACTATGTCTGTTGGATTATCCCAACTCACTAGAGTGTTACATTTTCTGCCATACAATGCTTCAAACAGACTCATCTTCAATCAGGCTTGATACTCGTTATTGTAGGAAAATTCAACTAAATGAATATAATCTTCCCACTTTGATGGTTGATCCATCACCTACATTATAAGCATGTCCTCAACTATTCTATTAGTCCTTTCTATTTGCCCATTTGACTCTGGATGATAGACTGTACTAAGATTTAAATTTGTTGCAAAGCCCTTAAACAAACCTTTCCAAAAATTAAATGTGAACTTTGGATCTCTATATGAAACTATGGCTTAGGTACCCCATGTAGCCTAGAAACTTATTTCATGTAGATATATACAATATTTGTTTCCTTGTGTGTAGTATTTACTAGAATAAAATGTGTTACTTTAGTAAATTTATCCACCACTACCATGATGGAATCATGTTGCTTCACTGTTCTGGATATCTTAGTAATAAAATCAACCGTGACAACTTCCCATTTCCATTCTAAAATGGGGAATGGTTGTAGCAAATTTGTTGGATGCCTATGCTCAGTCTTCACTTTTTGGCATTCTATGCATTTGGCTATGTAATTAGCCACTTCTTTCTTCATTCCCGACCAAACGTATTGTCTTCTTACTGCTACAATTGTTTTCTAATATCTTGGGTTCCCGACATATGGCACATTATGCATCTTCTTCAGCACTGAATTTTTCAGTTCACTATAATTCAACACATAGACCTTACCTTTGTACATAAGAATTCCATCTTCTTTCAACTCATAATAATTAAATTTCTGCTGAAATTACTTTGTTGTAATGCTTCTTTTATTTTCACATAGTGTTGATCTGAATTTGTTGTTGCAATAATTTTGTCTTTCAGATCTGTCTTGTACATGTTGATGGATACAATATGCACTTCGTGAGCTCTCCTGCTGAGTGCATCAGCCACTTGATTTTCCTTTCCCTTTATATGCTTAATTTCAAAGTCATATTCACTCAGAAATTTCAGCCTTCTAGTTTGTCTAGCATTTAGTGTTGGTTGTCCAAACAAATGCTTCAAACAACAGTGGTCTGTCCTTAGCTCAAATTTCTTACCCATAAGGTAATGCCTCCACATTTTCAATGCATGTCAATCTTAGAAAATATTCTCGCACCTTTCAGTTGATCAAACAAATCATCAATTCTTAGCAAAGGATACTTATTCTTTATGTTAACCTTATTAAGTTGCTTGAAATCAATACATGACCTTAAGGTTCCATCCTTCTTCTTCACAAAAAGAATCGGGGCTCCCCAAGGCAACATACTTGGGCGTATATACCCTTTCTTCAACAACTCTTCAATATGCATCTATAGCTCCTTCAATTATGGTGTACCCATTATGTATGATGTCTTGGACACTAGAGAAACTCCTAGCACCAAATCAATAGAGAAATTAATGTCTCGCTTTGGTGGAAACCCCAAAATTTATCTAAAAACGTCTTCAAAATCCCTCAAGACCAGATGGTATTCAATTATTTCCACTTTGTCTTTGGCTGCCTCCTCCATATGGGCCACAAACATATGACATCCCTTCCTAAAGATCTTCTTCAACCGCATAGCTGAAATCTCTCTAACAACTACAACTCTTGGAATTCCTTAAATATTTCCTAGCTTCCCTTCCTCATCAAGACATGTGATTGTCTTGTTGTAATAGTCTAGGACATCATGACGTTTTTCCAACCAATCCATGTTAATTAGAAAATCATATGAACCCAATGGTATGATGTTTACATATACTTCTGTGCTAAGTCCATTCATGTCTATCTAACAATCTTTAACCAACTCATTGATCTTTCTCTTATCCCCTGTGGCTAACTGAACTAACCAATATTTATTATGATTACTTCTTTGCAAGTGAAATATTTCAACAATGTTAGCAATTATGTAACTATGGATAGATCCATAATCAATAGAGATTGTTATGGTTTGGTTATCAATCTTACCTTCCACTTTGATCATGTGGGACTGATATTTTTCCTTCTTGTTGTCCAAGGCTGCATAAATCCTTGGCATGCTTCCTCGCATGTCTTCCACTGTTTCAACCTCATGAATGTTGTGTACAGTCCTCTTTCTTTCTTATTTGTGAGGGAAGTCCCTATATAAGTGATTCCCCTCACATTACAAACATTGAATAGACTACTGCCTTGGCCTTTTCTCAAATGAATCTGCATTGTTTTTCTCATTTTAGGCCGCTTGGCCTTCCATATTTTCTCGGGAGTTATTTCTGAAAAATGGTGGCTTAAAAGCTTTTTTCCTTTGATCCTTTTTCCCTTTCATCTTGTCATTCCAAGCCTTTTGGAAAATTGGTCTTCCTTTGTTTTTTTCATAAAGGTGTCTTCCTCTCCTTATAGTTGTTGGACATGGTGTTATGGTGTTGGAATTGATGTCAAAGAAGGCCAATATGATCAATGTTGGACAAGGTATTATTTTATTGGAAATGATGTCAAGAAGATCAATATGGTATTCTCATTATATGTATGTAAGATCCTAAAGCTCAGGAGAAATAACGTAGTAGGTTGCGCAGAAGACATAGCGAGAGGTGCAGAGGAATCCAATATAAACCTAAAGCTCAGAAGAGGAAGTGTATTAGGTTGCAAGAGATCAGAGCATGCAACGTTAATACCTTTGGAAAGGTTGAAGGGAATATTAGGAAAAAGAATGCCTTAAGGAAGTGCTATTGGGATCGAATTCCCAACAAATCAATTGGACAACACCCTCAGAACTATGAGGAAAATCTATTACAATAGGGAGACATGACAATCGTCAATCATTGACCAAAGGCATAGATTAATGATCTTGGTTCACTTGGAATCCAAGTATAAATCCAAAGGGGTTAGGAGGAATCTCATTCATTCATGAAGTTTTCGGGACAATACAGGACCATCAGATCGAGATGGAGCCAGAGGCTGGGAGAAATTAAATCCCAACCATCAGATCGGGATAAATAATCCTCAATCGTATATCAATACCAATAGGACTCTAGAACTTTTCCACTTCAATGAAAATTGGAGACAAGGAAGGATCACGAAGCTCCAGAACTTCACCACTTCGATGAACATTGGAGATAAGGGAGGATTACAAAGTCATGAAATCTCGCCAATCTTTAGATCAAGGAGGGTCTTCGGGTGAATTCTCAACCATTCGATCGAGTTTAGTGGAAGGACAGGGTAAGCCACAATATCCTAGATTCCAGGAGTAAACTAACTCATGCAAACCATCGATCTAAGATCCCTATAGGTGAGCTCTCAACTGTTGGGTCATATAGTCAACTCTTCCGATGACCACTCCAGCAAAAGGAAGTTTGAATCATGTAGGAATACCTAAAGGTTGAAGCCCCAAAGTAATGAACTCCCATCAACCATCAGATCAAAGGAAGAGCAGGGAAATTCTGTCAACCATCAATGACGAAGTGGAAGGATAGGATAAGAGGGTCCAAAGGCACAAAGTCCCGAAGCAAATATTGATCGATCGATAGCAAGGTAAATCAACGGTTTGTGGGTTATTCGAATCAAGAAAGAGCACATTAGATAAAGACAAAGTAGGTCTGAAGTAGGACTAGAACAATGGTGTAGTTTAACTTAGGGTGATATTGATTGATGAATTTGGAAGTAACATGTGACAACTATTGATTTATGTTCGGAGGAAAGGTATTCAGAGTCTAGTGGAGAAGAATTGTTTTAACACTCCGAAATCAAACTATTGAAATAGAATATTCCTCATCAATACCCTTTATTCGATGTCCATAAAGGCTGTAACACATGGCGACTATTAATTGGTGTTCAGAGGAAAGTGTTCGGAGTCCAGTGGAGAAGAGTTGTTATAACACTCATAAATTAGACTATCAAAAAATAATATTCCAATCGATACCATCCATTCAGAGAGTTAAAGAATGTGGAAGTGGGATCCCTTTGAAGACAAAGAATCAAAGAATATTCGTTTTGAGCTAGGATGAGACACATAGTAAGCCAAATATGACACGTGTCCCAATCAATAGATGACAAGTGTCAAGGTCTAGTTTCCACATTTGGTATATGAAAGTCACAAATCAAGGTGACACATGGCAACCACTCAGTTAGTTCCATGTCAACAGTGATGTCAGCAAGCCACGTCACTCTAGGATTACTAACTTCGAGAACATCTAAGCTTCTTTTATCAGCTAATCGTCAAAGGTCGAAATCGTGAAGTAACGCTAATCATTGATCTACTTGGGGAGAATTCTCAATCATTGATCAAGCATAGTGGAAGAATAGAGTAAGAATGAAGATTTAACTGATAGAAAGTGGTCACTACAACTTATGACTTATTTGGTAGGTAAACCTTCGGAGGGATTGAACTAGTCTAGAGTTTGAGTAACCCAGAGTCCCAGAGTAATGAATAGCCGAATACCCAAAAATTGGGAGCTACCTTTCGCCTAATCCTAAGGTCCTAGATCATGGACATGTGAAGGTTATTAAGTAGGGAAGTGTTGATACACACTTTGAAGGAATTTTCTCCAGGAGAGTTGGAAGACTGCAAAGGTCGGAGTCCCAAAATGCTGAAGTCCCAGAGTAAACGAGAACCATCCATATCAACTTGCAAATAAAACACAACCGTTGATCTTGATAAGCGATTAAGCACTCGCTTGGGTTAGCACTTAGACACCACCTGTGGTCATATAGAATAAAGGTCATGAAGTGATTATGTACACAATTTAACATAGAGAGGATGAGTTTTATAACTGACAAGAAGGAATTTTGTATCAGATACAGATTTGGAATTTGTCTTGATTGATCTTAAGTGATCCATTACAGGAAATTCAATAGAGAGATAATCGAAAAGCTCGAATATGATTTAAATTGAGAATGAAATAAAAAGGCATGAGATTGAATTAAAATAAATGAATCCACACATGTGATTGATTTATGAAAATCCCTCTTACTAAATTGAAGAGATCTCACGATAATATATGAATAATAATAGAGGAAGATATTAATTATAAGTTAAAAAGATAAACATTATTTGGTGTTAAACTAAATGAAGAGGTGCACTAGTTCAAACAAAGGGACACAATGCTTCAAATCTCACACCAGTTGGGAAACTATAAAATTAAGAAATAACGGTGACAGAAGAGGTGTCTTTGCAATCCATATCATAAGATCAAAAGCGAAAGTAGAGTCCAAGAAGGAAAACTGAAGATACTTATGTAGTGTGGGTGGAAGGGAGGAGCAAGGAAATATTCATATCCTTTTCTAAGTAAAGTGTGAAAATAAGGAAGTTGGTGCCCTAAAAAAGGGAGTTGGTGCTTCCTAGGGTTGTTTCCCTAAAACAAGGGAGTTGGTGTTTCCTAGGGTTGGTGCCCTAAATCAAGGGAGTTGGTGCTTCCTAGGTTTGGTACCCTAAAACAAGGGAGTTGGTGCTTCCCAGGGTTGGTGCCCTAAAAACAAGGGAGTTGGTGCTTCCTAGGGTTGGTTCCTTTAAGAAGTGGATTTTTGCCTCCAAGAGTTGGTGCTCTAAAGAGGATTGGTGTCCTTCATAGTCATAGATTATTCTTTATAAACTTTGTAATTCTTGTTAAGTATACTTATATAATTGATTCTTAAATACAAGTCCATTATTGGTTTACTTTGATGATAAATAGAATAAAATAATAATAACTAATTGTTTAAAAAGGTAATATTGATTCACCCCCCTGCCTCTTAGTATTTCCAACAATTGGTATCAGAGCCAGTGCCTTCAACACAGTCTAATCACTGGAAGGTAGATCCTGAAAGAAATAGTTAAACAAGAGGGAATGTCTTCCAACAAAGCACCATTGTTTAAAGGAGATGATTATTCTCTCTAGAAAATAAGAATGAAAATCTACCTATTAGCTCTTGGTTTTGATGTTTGGAAATCTGTATAAAATGGTCACACTGCACCAGCTACCCCACCCACAGATACTACAAGAGGGAAGATTTGCAATGACAACTCAAGAGCAGTTAATTCCATTCTAGGAGGATTAACAAATCCCATATTTGTGAAGGTAATGCATTGTTAGTCAGCTAAATTGTTTTTGGACAAACTGGAGGTTATATACGAACGAGATAGAAAACTTGATGAAGCCAAACTACAAACCTATAGAGCTCAGTTTGAAAATTTGAAGATGAAAGAAGAAGAGAACATTGTTGAATAACTTCATAGAGTAGATGAGGTAGTTAATTCAATCATAGCATCAAGAAAAGAACTCTTAGACAAACCTATTGTACAAAATATCTTAAGGTCCTTACCTATGAGGTATGATGCCAAGATTTCCACAATTGAAGATAGACCAAAACTTGACAAACTCACAGTAAATGAGCTCCATAGAAATTTTTACAGCATATGAGATGAGGACAGGACAGGAAAAACTATCAAAAGGAGAAACAACCTTTAAGGCTTCTAAAGAAAAGAAGAATTGTGAACATATGTCTAATGAAGATTAATCAAACATATTAGATGTAGAAGAGGCCAACTTTATAAGGAAACTCCAGAAAGGATCTGGAAGATATAAAGGAAAGTTGCCCTTCAAATGTTTCAATTGTGGCATAATCAGACACTTTGCTAACATATTTCCTTATCCTAAACAAGAGGAATGTGACGCTGAAAGAACTTTTAAAGATTAGAAGAAGAGCAAAAACAAAGATACAACGAATTTATACAACGAGAAGAAAACTTTCTTTACCCAAGAAGACAGTAACTCATCTGAAGAAAGTGAAGAAGAGGATCCAGAACTTCTATTTATGGGAATGAAAACTCAAGATGATAATCATTCAGTATATGAAGAAGAAGTGAACCTTGAGGAATAATTTATCTGTGTAATTGAAGGACTAAGAACATATAAAAATCAAAGCAAGTTACTAAGGGAACAACTTCTAAAGTTTGAAGAAGTTATAAAATCAAGAGAAAAGGAGGTTTCCAAAACCATTAGTAATTCAAAACAATTGATTATTGAGTTAAAAACCCAACTCCAAGAAACCAAAAGAAAAGAAGAAATATTGAATAAGGAACTCAATAAAAAACAACAAACATGAAAGATATTGGAAGATGAAATAATTCAACTAAAAGGGAAACTAGAAAAAGAAGACATTCAGTCTAAGTTTGAAAACATCTCAAAAATCCTGAACAACATTCTTAGCAGTCAGAGATCATCAAATGATAAGACAAGACTAGGATATGAACCCTCTACAGAATAGAAGAATTACATACAACCAATCATCTATGCAGATGCTCTTAAGAACTCCATAAGAATAGAATAAAATAAGGCAAGGACAATACTATTGAAGACTGTCCCAAATAAACAGAAATATGCACTCCCTACTAAAGAAAAAGATGACAAAAAGAATAGAATCATTAGAAGGAAACCCTCTAACAAAAATCAATATATTTTCCTTGGATATTGTTATTCCTGCAATAATTTTGGACATAAGCAGTACATTGTAAAGTTTAAAGAAAGTACAATCCAATAAATGTTCAAAGATATGAAAACAATAAGAATAATGCAGAAAGAAGAAATTATAACTCATTCTCTCCCTTACAAGACTTCAATAGTGAATGCCAAAAGTGCAACAATTATGGTCATAAGTATAGTGAATGTATATTGCCAAAGTATTCCATGAAGGCAAGTGTCTCCAACATTAAGGAAAATTATAAGAAGATGCGGAGAAGAAAATCTAAAGTACAAAGGAAGAAAAATGACGAAGATAGTACACCTGAAATAGATAAAATTGACAATAGGAGAGTGATGGGTGAAATGTCTAATAAGGTATATGAAAATCATAGTTATGCATTTGAAGTGGATCAAGCTCAAGAAAAGAAAACCCCTAAAGAAAAATGTGACACGATTGTAGAACTTGATAATGTCCTACAAATAAATTATTCATTACCCAACAAATGGAAAATGCAAAAAGAAAATTCTCAAGAAAAGTATAAAGAAGCTTTTGTTGCACAACACAATAATGATGATGATGAAATTTCAATACGAGATCAATGAGAAAAATTAAGCGATGATAATATTGGAAATTTTCAAACGTTATTTTGATGATCTACTAAAAACTCCTCCTCAACAAAAATATAAACAAAATAAAGGGAGGAATTAGGGAAGACATAAGATTGTTCCTATTGATACCCCTATGAGTATTGAAGAACATAAGAATGATGAGGCTCAATAGATAGCTAGCATCATTGAAAGAAGCATGTTTTGATGAAGTTTTTCACCTGCCAAGGAACATTGTTGGTTATGTATTCTCTTAGTGAAGTTATGTGAATGATTTCTAAGAAAAATCTGTCATGGTACATGGCTGGTACATATGTGAGCTCCATTGATATATCTTATGATAAAGGTATATCATGTGTGATATGACACTTGTTTAAGGCACATTGTTGGTACATTGATAAAGGCATTTGTTGATGATCATGATATATACTTGGTTCACTTTTGGCACATATTATTGACATATCTTTTGTTTCATGGTTGATGCATGAGATAGTATGTATGATTGGCATACACTTGATGTATGGTGTGGCATGAGTTTAGATGGTTGATGCATGGACAGGTCCAAGCATTGTTATAGGAAGAGTATATCATTCTTGAGCATTTGATCTATGTTCTAGTTGAGCATTAGTATATTAAAGCAGAAGAAGATTGCAGTGGTAGCATATTGTTCATCTTGTAGAGAAAATAGAAGGAGACATACCCATAGGGGGAGTTATTCTTCTTTTACTTTTTTTAAGATAGAAAAGATAGAAAAAAGTGTTTTACTTTTTTTTCATCAATGTCAAAGAGACAGAATGTTGGACATGGTGTTATGGTGTTGGAATTGATGTCAAAGAAGTCCAATAGGATCAATGTTGGACATGGTATTATGGTGTTGGCATTGATGCCAAGAAGATCAATATGGTATTGTCATTATATGTCTGTGAGATCTTAAATCTCAGGTGAAATAACGTAGTAGGTTGCATAGAAGACATAGCACGAGGTGCAGAGGAATCCAGTATAAACCTAAACCTCAAGAGAGGAAGAGTATTAGGTTGCATGAGATCAGAGCGTGCATCGATAATACCTTTGGAAATGTCAAAGGAAATCTTAGTAAAAAGAGTTCCTTAAGGAAGTTCTATTGGGATTGAATTCCCAATAGATCAGTTGGAGAACACCCTCACAACTGTGAGGAAAATTTGTTACATTCGACAGATATGAAAACTATCGATCACTAACCAAAGGCATAAATTAACGATCTTAGTTTAGTTGGAATCCAAGTATAAAGTCAAAGGGTTTAGGAGGAATCCTATTTGTTGATGAAGTTTTCGAGACAATCCAGGACCATCAAATCGAGATGGAGCCAGAGGCTAGGAGAAATTAAATCCCAACCATCAAATAAAGATAAATAATCCTCAACCATAAATCAATACCAATAGGACTCTCCAATTTCGCCACTTCAGTGAACATTGGAGACAAGGCAGGATCACAAAGCTCCAAAACTTCACCACTTTGGAGAACATTCGAGACAAGGCATGATCACGAAGTCACGAAATCCCACCAATCATTATATCAAGGAGGGTCTTCAAGTGAATTCTCAACCATCCAATCGAGTTTAGTGGAAGGATAGGGTAAGCCACAATATCTCGAAGTCCAGGAGTAAACAAACTCATGCATATCGTTGATATAAGATCCCTATGAGTGAGCTCTAAACAGTTGGATCAAATAGTCAACTCTGACGTTGACCACTCTGGAAAAAATAATTTTGAATCATGTAGGAATACCTGAAGTTCAAAGCCTCGAAGTAATGAACTCTCGTCGACCGTTGGATCAGAGGAAGAGTATGGAAATACCGTCAATCGTTGATGACGAAGTGGAAGAATAGGATAAGCGGGGCCAAAGGCACAAAGTCCCGAAGAAAATAATGACCGATTGATAGCAAGGTAAATCAATGGTTTCTGGGTTATTTGGATTGAGAATTAACACATTAGATAAAGATAAAGTAGGTCTGAAGTAGGACTAGACCAACTGTGTATTTTAACTCGGGGTGATCCTGATTGATGAATTTGGAAGTAACACATGATGACTATTGATTTATGTTTGGAGGAAAGGTATTTAGAGTCCAGTGGAGAAGAGTTGTTTTAACACTCCAAAATCAGAGTATCGAAACATAATATTCCTCATTGATACCCTTTATCCGATGTCCAGAAAGGTCGTAACACGTGGCGACTATTAATTGGTGTTCGGAGGAAAGTGGAGAAGAGTTATTATAACACTCAGAAATCAAAGTATCGAAAAAGAATATTCCATTCGATACCATCCATTCGAAGAGTTGAAGAATGTGGAAGTGGCACCCCTCCGAAGACAAAGAAATGAAGAATATTCCTTTTGAGCTAGGATGAGAAATGTAGTAAGAAAAATATGACAATGGCCCAATCAACAGATGACAAGTGTCAAGGTCTAGTTGGCACATTTGGTATACGAAATTCATGAATCAAGGTGACACATGGCAACCACTCAGGCAATGCCATGTCAATAGTGATGTCAACAAGCCATGTCACTCTGGGATTACTAACTTCGAGGATATATAAGCTTCTTTTATCAGCTAATCATTGAAGGCCTAAATCACGAAGTAACGCTAAACGTTGATCTACTTCGAGAGCATTCTCAATCGTTGATAAACCATAGTGGAAGAATAGAGTAAGCATGAAGATTTAACTGACAGCAAGAAGTCACCACAAATTTATGAATTATTCAGTAGGTAAACCTTTGTAGGGATTGAACTACTTCAGAGTTCGAGTAACTTGGTGTCCCAGAGTCATGAATAGTTGAATACCTAGAAATTGGGAGTTACCTTTTGCCTAAGCCTATGGTCCTAGCTCCTGGACATGTGAAGGTTATTAAGCAGGGAAGTGTTCATACACACTCGGACATAATTTTCTCCTGGAGAGTTGGAATATTGCAAAGGTTGGATTCCTGAAACGTCGAAGACCCAGAGTAAACGAGAACCATCCATCTCAACTTGCAAACAAAACACGGTCGTCAATCTTAATAAGTGATCAAGCGCTCTCTTGGGTTAGCACTTAGACATTACCCATGACCATATAGAATAGAAGTCCTGAAGCGATTCTATACACAATTTAACATAAAGAGGATGATTTTTATCACTGACAAGAAGGAATTTTGAATCAGATAAAGATCTGGAATTTATTCTAATTGATCTTAAGTGATCCAATGCAGGAAATGCATTAGAGAGATAATAAAAAAGCTCATATATGATTTAAATTGATAATTAAATAAAAAGGCATGAGATTGAATTAAAAGAAATTGATCCATACCTGTGACCGATTTATGAAAATCCCTCTTACTAAATTGAAGAGCTCTCACGATAATATAGAATAATAATAGAGGAAGATATTAATTAGAAGTTAAAAAGATAAACATTATTTGTTGTTAAACAAAATGAAGACGTGCATTGGTTCAAACAAAGGCACATAGTGCTTCAAATCTCACACCAGTTGGGAAACCATAAAAGCAAGAAAGAGCGGTGAAACAATAGGTGTCTCTGCAGTCCATATCAAAAGATCAAAAGTAGAAGCAGAGTCCAAGAAGGAAAACTGAAGATACTTATGCAGTGTGGGTGGAAGGGAGGAACAAGGAAGGATTCATATCCTTTTCTACGTAAAGTTTGAAAATAAGGGAGTTGGTGCTTCCTAGGGTTGGTGCCCTAAAATAAGAGAGTTGGTGCTTCCTAGGGTTGGTTCCCTAAATCAAGGTAGTTGGTGCTTCCGAGAGTCAGTTCCCTAAAACAAGGGAGTTGGTGCTTCCTAGGGTTGGTGCCATAAAAACAAGGGAGTTGGTTGTTCCTA
>JASDQU011507885.1:5105-16425 GCA_032191745.1 Picea mariana
CAGAAATTCGAAGTGAATTTCGGGTCCCTATCAGACACAATTGTCTTAGGAATTCCATGCAAGCGTGCAACTTCTTTTAAAAAGATATCAACAACATCTGCTGCTCTGTGGGTGGTTTTCAGTGGAATAAAATGGCCAGCTTTAGTAAGCTTGTCCACCACTACCATGATTGAATCATGTTGCTTTCTTGTTCTGGGCCATCCTGTGATAAAATCCATTGTTACCACATCCCATTTCCACTCAGGAATAGGTAAAGGCTGCAACAACCTTGCTGGGTGTCTGTGCTCAGCCTTGACCTTCTGGCATTCCATACATCTGGCAATGTATTCAGCAATTTCCTTCTTCATACCTAGCCAAAAATAATGGCTTTTGACTGCTTCCACAGTCTTCTGATATCCAGGATGACCAGCATAAGTCACATTATGCATTTCTTTTAGAATTGCTAGCTTCAATTCTCGGTCATTAGGTACATACACTCTATTTTTATACAGAAGTAAACTATCAGTTCCCAAGGTATAAATTCCCTTGGTTTGTGGTTTCTCATGCTGTTGTAGCTTTGCTACCAGTCTTTTGTACTGCAAATCAGCATTTGCAGCTTCAATAATTCTGTCTTTCAACTCAATTATGTAGATGCTAATGGTTGTAGCATGTAATTCATGCACTTTTCTGCTGAGTGCATCAACCACTTTATTGTCTTTCCCTTTGATATGCCTGATATCAAAGTCATATTCGCACAGAAATTCCAGCCATCTGATTTGCCTGACATTTAAACTTGGCTGATCAAATAAATACTTCAGACCATTGTGGTCTGTTCTTAATCCGAATTTCTTGCCCATGAGGTAATGTCTCCATTTCCTCAATGCATGGACAACTGCTGCCAGCTCTAAATCATGAGTGGCATAATTCTTTTCATACTCTTTCAGCTTTCGGGATTCATAGCAAACTACAAATCCCTCTTGGCTGAGAACTCCTCCCAGCCCTTCCTTACACGCATCCGTGCACACTACATAATCCTTTTCTGGATCTGAAATCTNCCCACAAAATCTTGCTGCCAACTTGGCGCAACTTCCCAATTTCAGGGAACTCCTGTTAGTTTTCACTTTCAGGAAAACATGGTCACCCACTTTGAATTCTCTATGGGTTCTGTTACTATCAGCATAACTTTTCTGCCTATCCTAGGCAGCTTTCAGATTCTGTTTGATTTTTATCATTTGCTTTTCCATTTCTTTGAGTAGTTCAGGTCCAACTACTACTCTGTCAGCTGGATTATCCCAGCTCAATGGAGTGTTGCACTTTCTTCCATAAAGTGCTTTGAATGGGCTCATCTTCAGAGATGTATGATACCCATTATTGTAAGAGAATTCTACCAAATGCAGGTAGTCTTCCCACCGTGATGGTTTATCCATCACATACATTCTCAACATGTCTTCTATTACTCTATTTACTCTCTCTGTCTGTCCATCAAACTCGAGATGATATGTTGTACTGAAGTTAAGATTTGTTCTAAATCCCTTGAACAATCCTCTCCAGAAATTCGAAGTGAATTTCGGGTCCCTATCAGACACAATTGTCTTTGAAATTCCATGCAAGAATGCCACTTCTTTTAAAAAGATATAAGCAACATCTGCTGCTCTGTGGGTGGTTTTCAGTGGAATAAAATGGGCAGCTTTAGTAAGCTTGTCCACCACCACCATGATTGAATCATGTTGCTTGCTTGTTCTGGGCAATCTTGTGATAAAATCCATTGTTACCACATCCCATTTCCACTCAAGAATAGGCAAAGGCTGCAACAACCCTGCTGGGTGTCTGTGCTCAGCCTTGACCTTCTGGCATTCCATACATCTGGTGATGTATTCAACAATTTCTTTCTTCATCCCCGGCCAAAAATAATGGCTTTTGACTGCTGCCACAGTCTTTTGATATCCAAGATGACCAGCATAAGTCACATTATGCATTTCTTTTAGAATTGCGAGCTTCAATTCTCAGTCATTACGTACATACACTCTATTTTTATACAGAAGTAAACCATCAGTTCCCAAGGTGTAACTTTCCTTGGTCTGTGGTCTCTCACACTGCTGTAGCTTTGCTACAAGTATTTTGTACTACAAATCAACACTTGCAACCTCCTCAATTTTGTCTTTCAACTCAGTCTGGTACACGCTAATGGCTGTAGCATGTAATTCGTGCAGTTTTCTGCTGAGTGCATCAGCCACCTTATTGTCCTTCCCTTTGATATGCCTGATATCAAAGTCATATTCGCGCAGAAATTCTAGCCATCTAATTTGCCTGGCATTTAGGGTTGGCTGATCAAATAAAGACTTCAGACCATTGTGGTCTATCCTTAATTCGAATTTCTTGCCCATGAGGTAATGTCTCCATTTCCTCAATGCATGGACAACTGCTGCCAGCTCTAAATCATGAGTGGAATAATCCATTTCATGCTCTTTCAACTTTCAAAATTCATAACAAATTACAGATCCCTCTTGGCTGAGAATTTCTCCCAGCCCTTCCTTACACGCATCCATGCACACTACGTAATCCTTACTTGGATCAACAATCTTTAGGATTGGAGCACTAGTGAGCAGTTGCTTCAATTGTTGGAAGCTGCTCTCACATTGTTCAATCCACTGGAACTTCTTCTCCTTCCTTTGCAAGGAAGTGATAGCATGAGCTATCCTTGAAAATCCGGCTATGAACCTCCTATAATAACTTTCCAGACCCATAAAGGATCTAAATTCTGTCACATTTCTTGGCTTTGGCCACTCTTGAATGGCCTGTACCTTCTCAGGATCCACAACGATCCCCTCCTCTGATATAATATGTCCCAGATAATGGATCTGCTTTTGGTAAAATGAGCACTTGCTCAGTTTTGCGTAAAGATGGTGTTCTGTCAACACCTGCAGCACCATTCTAAGATGTTGTTCGTGTTCTTCCTCTGTCTTGGAGTACACCAAGATATCATCCAAGAAGACTATGACAAACTTGTCCAGATATTTTTTGAACACTCCATTCATTAAGCACATGAAGACAGCAGGCGCGTTGGACAGTCCAAACGGAAACACTGTAAATTCATAGTGACCGTACCTTGTTCTGAAGGCGGTCTTGCTGATGTCTTCATTTTTTATCCTCACTTGATGATATCCATATCGAAGATCTATTTTTGAAAATACTTTCGCATCCTTTAACTGATCAAAAAGATCATCAATCCTTGGCAGAGGATATTTGTTCTTGACAGTGACTTTATTCGACTGCCGAAAGTCAATGCACAGCCTCATTGTTCCATCTTTATTCTTCACAAATAGGACTGGGGCTCCCCACGGTGACACACTGGGACGAATGTAGCCTTTCTTTAATAGCTCTTCGAGCTGCAGTTGCAAATCTTTCAGCTCTGGTGTGCTCATTCCATAAGGATCTTTTGAAATTGAAGCTGCTCCAGGCATTAGATTTATAGAAAAATTGATGTCCCTCTTCGGAGGTATTCTAGGCACCTCCTGAAACATGTCCAAAAACTCTTTGAACACCCTATGGTCTTCCTTATTCGAGACCATGTTTTAGAATACTTCTTCCACCCGGGCTGCAAATAATTGACAGCCTTTCCGGTAACATTTCTTCAGCTGCATGGCTGAGATTTCTCTAACAACCACAACTCTGGGAATCCCTTGGACTGTTACATGGTTTCCTTCTTCGTCCAGACATGTAAATCTCTTATTTTGGCAATCCAGAAGGGCATGGTGCTGGTCTAACCAGTCCATCCCAATTAAGCAATCATATGAGCCTAAAGGCAGAATGTTCAATTCAGCCTTAGTGCTCATTCCTTTCATGTCCACTGAACAGGTCTTAACCAATTCAGTGACCTTCCTCTTGGTCCCTGTGGCTAACTGCACTAACCAAGACTTCTCATGTTTTCTCTTCGTTAGATTCAAACTTTCCACCACCCTAGGATCTACATAACTATGGATAGCCCCTGAATCAATCCAAATAATAAGTGGTCGTTTGTCAATCATACCTTCCACTTCAATCATGTGTGATTGAAATTCTGTTTGCTTGTTGTCCAGGGCTACGTAGATCCTCGACATTCTTCTTCCCATATCCTCCATTGTTTCAGCTTGCTAAACAATATGGACAGTTCTTGCTTTGTCTTTCCTATGGGGGCAGTGTCTGTATCGATGATTCCCTTTATGGCCCCAACACTCCATGGGTGGAGGCCTTGGCATCTGCTCACTCCCTTCAACTTTCTTGGACTCTTTAAAAGATGACTGTCCCCGAGGATTATTTCTGAAAAAGGAAGGCTTGCTTCCCTTCTACCTCTGTTCTTTCTTAAACCTCGTCTGGTTATCTCAAGCCTTCCAAAAGGTAGGATTTTCTCTCTGTTGTTCGTATAGGCATTTCGCCCTTCTTATGGTTTCTTCCATGGTATTAGGATCATCGTATTAAATCTTGTCACCAATGGAAGGTGGCAGTCCACTCAGATACCTATGAATTTTAACAGCCTCGTCTTTCATGAATGGAACATACCTCATTAGTTCCAGAAAACTCAGTTCATACTCATCAATGGTCATACTGCCCAACTTGAGTTCAAAGAACTCCTTCATCTTTCTGTCATAATATTTTTTAGTCAGGTATCTCTTCTCGAAATACCTCTTAGACTCCTTCCATGTGACCTCTTTCTCTCTGATGTGTTGCACTTGCACAAAATGATCCCACCACATGGAGGCTTTTCCTTTCAGTTGGTACATTGCAATTCTTCCTTCTGCATGGTCAGAATAGTTCTGCAGTTGGAAGTATTTCTTCATGCCCAACAACCATGTCTCGACATCTTCCTCCTTCTTATGTTCTCCATCAAATGTTGGAGGTTTAATTTCATTCATCTCTCCTTTCAATTCCTCCCTTCCAGATTTTTGATGTTTTCGAGTAGAGGATGGGCTTGCAGTACTGTGTGTCTTACTGTCAAAACATATTTGGGAGCGACTGTGATGTCGGCTACCGCTCCTCGATCTGCTCCTTCTCCCATGAGTTCTGTGACTCTCCATCGTACCTGAGTCTCTTCCCTTCTCAAGTTTCTTCTCTATTCTTTCCAGACTCTGCAAGAATTTCAAGTTTAATTTCCCTTGTCGATCCTTGAATTTCATGATCTTTCGGCTATCATCTCGACGCTCCTTGGCCTCTCTTTGCAATCCTTCAAGGATTTTCATTATATGTCCTTCCTTATCCATCTATTGTCCATGTCCATTAGAGTTCGATCCTTCAATTTCATGGTTAACATACTTTCCTTCTCGTTCATCTTCTATTTCAGGGGTAAACTGCATTTTTCCCCACTCCATAATCGGTGCTGGAATTTCGGAGCTCTGTTGAACTCTGCACATGCACTGTGCAATTCAATTTTAAAATTGTCAGGACATTAAACCTTCACAAACAACCAAAATATTATAAGCCAGTTCGAGTAAAATAAAATACAATTCGATTTTAAAAAAAAATAAGTTTTCCGAGCTCTCAATAGGCTCTGCATTTTCTTGTTTTCGAAACATCAGTTTCTCAGTACTTCGGGTTTCGGAACCTCGGATCTATCAACTTGGAATTTCTTAAAATAAAGTTCTTGTGCCTTCTGCATCACACCACCTAACAGACGAATATCTTGTTCCATATACTCCAACAGTTTGGATATTTTAGTCACCAGATTCGACACTTTCACTTCGTCATGTTTTGATGGAGCCTTTATTGCCTAAATCTAGACATAAAGTCTTAGCCAATGTATCCAGACTACTTGGGAGAAGATTTAATGAATCCCATAAACGTAACACAACTTTATTTCCTTGAGACACTACTAACTCGTAAAGCCTATTGTTCCTCATAAGAGGTTTGATGGAGTACTTATCCCCATGTTTAGCATAATGTTTCATTAATATGGTACCATCGAAGCGGGAGAAGTTATGGAAGTAAACCATTTTAATATTAGCTTCATCCACAACCCATACTAAACTCTCTAGCACGTGGTGCTCTTTTAGGTGTCTACGGGGTCATCTTTCCTACTGAAGCTTCAGGTATCGGGGTTTTGGGATTCCCAATGACATGAGTTCCTACTCTCATGAACTCCCGATCTCCGATTTTCCGATGCGCCCTTTTCCTTTAGCCCTTCGTGGTTAAGCCAAGGTCCATGTCACCACAGTCTTATAAGATCGCAGCCTTATACCCTTATCGGGGTTTCGGGGTTCGGGGTTTCATAATGCATGAACCTCTTGTCCCCACGATTCCTGATGACTCGAATCTCGATTTCCGGTGGATGACTCTTCTATCGGGACTTTTCCCGATGGCATCAATGGTTGGTATGCGTCCCCTATCTGACGGGCGGTCCCCATTTCTCCGGGTTTGCCGAAGCACCTTCGCCCCCTGTTTCTCCCTATTGGTGGCTATGGCCTGCACTCCTTTGATAATCGGGAAATCGCGTTTCGCGATATCGAAACTTCAACTGCACTTATTCCTGAAACTTACAAAGTTCTGAACCCCGATGTGGGGTAACACCTGTCCTCCACTACAACCCTATAATAGTGGGTCGTCGCATTTCGAAGTTTTGCGACTTCTCTGGCACTAATTCTCTCATCTCCGAGAACCCCGATGTACCGATCCCCCATGCACGTGCGAACTCATTTCTCCACGTCACCAATTTCCCGTCACTATATCGAACATCGCGAGATTGTGATTCCTGTGACCATGATTTCTTCCCTCCTGGAATTCCCGATGGGTTAAATCCTGACTCTTGTCCTAATGTCTGACGCGTGTCCTGTTGATACCAATGGCTGAGATACTCCATCGAAGTTTCGAGACTTAAAAGTTTTCAGTTCTCTCGACCTGTAAAATCCTGATGTCTCCAAGATCCTGATGACTCTCCGGGACTTCTCCTCTACCCATGAGGACTTAAACCTTGTGCAACTTCTGCCAACTCGGACGGTTGACGGTAATCCCACAGTGATCCTACGACTCATGATCCTCCCGAGTTTTAAAAGAAACTCGTCAAGTATCTCCTTGACGCTTCGGAGTAACCCCGGGTCTGAAATTGGTCATTCCAGACCCAATTTCCCCTCGCATTCTCGGTCCAAAGACCACTCCACTGGCCCATCAAGGCTCAGTGTCGAAACCTTGGCTCTGATACCAATTTGTAGTGTACCTTTTTGCTATACCGAGGCTTATAATGCACAATATAATCGATATACATTTAAATTGAATTTATATTACACATGCAGTCCAATATATATATACTCCACATGCATTTAACACAATTAAACACACTTAAATATCAGAGTAAAATATATAAGTTACTGCTACAAATTAACAAGCCATGGCATTCAACAGTAATTCATTTACACAATGGAAAACATGATAATATATACAACACAGTCATGTGGAAATGTGATAAGACATAATTCAGATACTTATCTTTATCAATGGTGGAATCGACTGACCAAAGGCAGGCCTTCCACGAACCTCCCAGCCATAGACCTCACTGCTCCTCAACTCAACGGTGGGTCACCCCTGAGCTGGGACTGAGCTCCACCCCAGGGCAAGGAATCCAGACTCAGGTTGAGGTTACACGGAAAACAATCGCTCACCACCACCAGGAAGGAATTCTCTCCCAGGAATCTCCCACGCTCACTGCCCACAAACCCTCATTCCCCACATGCATGTTCCAACCCAGGAGAGTGCACCCTCTCTGTCACTTGGACATTTCTTTGGCTTCCAGTCTCCTTTACCTTGGTTTATAGGAACAGACTAGACCAGAATACTCTGAGTTCTGTAGCAGCTACAGGGTTCCTTCCAGGAGCTCTCTCCTTCCTCTGCGGACTCTCTCCCCTGGAGGAGTCACTCATAGGCCAACAAGCCTCACGTAGTCTAGTACTGCGTGGCCACAACTACCATCGGGAAAACAGACAAAGGCTTCCCAAACCGGTTCAACAGTCACAGGATGATCTCATGGTCGTGTTTTCGGAACAGGGACACCATGCACATGTTAGCTGAGTTTTTTTCTAACAAACAAAGATACTTCCACTCAATTCAGCATAGGCTTCTCGTTCAGGGAATGCACACACGGTTTTCCTCCAAGACAGACATAGACTCCACATCTCTCGACAGGGGTGTACGCAGATTCTTCAGAACCATCAAAGGCTTTCCAACTCTCAGGGACGCACCAGGTATTCTTTTCAGAGGTCGGGTTAATCGTACCGCTCCAAGCCTATACACACTCAGGCAGTCGAGTGGAATGGAGAAGGATCCCCTACGGGGTTCATTTCGGCAACTATATTTGCATGCACTAGGGTTGGCACTTGTCACCCTGGGAATTGCATGCGTTCCACAGCGTGCATCCCCTTTGCACACTCCCTCCCCTGCCAGGAACTTAGGATAAAATAATATGCACATGGCTCTTTTTGGAAATAATATTAAAATATTATTCCAGGCCTAAGCCCCCTCGGCTTATCCCCTAGGCTCAACACTTAGCCCATTTTCCCACCTTTCAGCCCCTAATCCCTTGCCCACTCTGTGGACGCTTAGTCCCCCATCACTCATTCATTGTGGTCGGTCTGCACCTGATGGGTGTTTATATTTTATTGATGTGTTGCATACATACATATAAAAAATCCAGGCACTTGGCCTTCAACCCTTAGGCTCTCTGGCCTAATCAAACACATAATCCTATTGTCTTATACAAAACTTGGCTCACTCACCTATAAACATAATTACAATTTTTTTTAAGACATGTTTTACAATGGGGCTCGACCTTGGGGACACTACAATATCAATTTAGAACGCCAAGAACTCATGAGTGTGGTGAGCCATCTAGACATGGTGGAAATCAAACATATTCACAGGTAAGTAGTGAATCAAATCCCACTTTAGCTTCATTAAGAAACAGATTTAAAGGACCGAAGACTAGAAGCTTAAGAGAAGTATATGATTAGAATGAAGAAGTAGATCAGATTTCAAATTTTGCATTAATGGCATGTGATCCTGTAAGTTTTGATGAAGCTGCTAAAGAGGATGTCTCGATAAAAGCAATGGATGAGGAGATTGATTCCATTGAAATAAATAAAACTTGGGATCTTGTGGATTTACCTTAAGGTAGGAAGAGTATTGGTGTTAAGTGAGTTTTTAAGACTAAGTTGAATGCAGAAGGTGAAATTGAGAAGTACTAGGCAATACTTGTAGCTCAGGGGTTTAGTCGGCAACCTGGTATTGATTACATTGAAACCGTTGCTCCTGTAGCAAGGATTGACACAGTAAGGATGTTCTTAGCTATTGCAGTGCAAAATAGATGGATTATGCATCAGATGGACACCAAATATACATTCTTGAATGGATATTTGGAAGAAGAAGTTTATGTAAGACAACCTCTCAGTTATAAGATTGATAAGCATAGAGATAAAGTTTACAAGTTAAGGAAGGATTTATATGGATTGAACTAGGAATCTATAGTTTTGTATAGTAGAATTGATGAGCACATGATTAGTGTTGGATTCAGCAGAAGTTCAAGTGAGCCAACTCTGTATACAAAGGTAAACCAGAATGGTAAAATTTTGATTGTTTGTTTGTATGTTGATGATCTGACTTTTATTGGAGATCTATCTGTAGATGATTTTAAGAATGCCATGAAAACAGAGTTTGATATGACTGATTTAGGATTGATGACATATTTTCTTGGAATTGAAGTGGATCAATCTGATGATGGCATTTTCATTTGTCAAACTAACTATTGAAATGAAGTGTTGAAAAGGTTTAGAATGTTGAATTGCAAGCGAGTTGCAACACTAATGGAAACTGGTATTAAACTGAGTAAGTATTATGAGGGATCATATGTTGATCAAACTTTGTATAAGAGGTCGGTTGGAAGCCTTATGTACTTAACAACAACCAGACCTGATATTATTTTTGTTGTAAGTTTGATTTCAAGATTCATGGAGACTTTGCAGAGTACTCATTGGCAAGAAGGAAAGAGGATCCTGAGATATGTTGTTGGAACAACTCACTTTGGTGTTTGATACACTTAAAGTTTAAATTTTGAGATGATCGGATATACTGACAATGATTTTATAGGTTCTATTGATGACAGGAAAAACACATTTGGGTATGTGTTCAATCTTGATCTGGAGCAGTGTCATAGGAATCAAAGAAACAACCCATTGTGACGTTATCTTCTACTGAGGCAGAGTATGTTGCAATAGTTGCAGTTGCTTGTCAAGCTGTGTGGATGAGAAGGGTCTTAGAAGAATTATTGCATTAGTAGAATTATGCAATCCAAATTGTCTGTGACAATAAGTCTGCAATTCCACTGTCAAAGAATAATGTTTTTCACAAACAGAGTAAACATATTGATACAAGGTATCATTTCATTCGAGAGATGGTAAATGGAAAAGAAATTTATGTTTAGTTTTGTCGATTTGAAGAACATTTTGTAGACATATTCACAAAGCTTTGGGAAATGAACTGTTTAAAATTCCTAGAAGTAATATTCGGTTCTGCAAGCTGTAATGTATTGTCTACAACAATTTTGTTTTACATAGTTTTAGTTTGTTTTTTGTTCTGAAATGATTAAGAGGGAGTATGTAAATATCTAATCATTTCACCACCTGTAAAACAGTGAATCGATGGTTGTCTTGACCTTTCAAGACTAGAGGACTAAACCACCGAAAACATTTTTATTTTACATAATTTAAACAGTGAAGCCTTAACTTTTGCAGGCCATAAAACACCATCACTGCCTTGATTAAAATCTCTTAAGAAATTGAAGGGGCAATTTTCTGCGTTTAAATACCATAATCGAAATTGTAATAGACATGAGCTTGAAAGCGTTTTATTTCGATTTGAATTTCTCACTCTGTATTTTATGTGTTTTATTTTACTGAGTTTGTAAACTCTGTTCATGTTTTTCATTTTTTCTGCATTCGAAGTTTATTAGTTCAAGTTGCGTGTAGTTCCCTTGTTCTTGCAAATGCCGAAACCCTATATTGGCTCAGCCCCACACCTTTTTAGTGATTTCGTGATTCGGCGTTTGACATTGGGCGGTGTTTTGCATCGGGAGTTTGTAAACCCCAAAACCCGAAAAGCACCGGGCCCACACTCCATTTGTTTTTTTGCGATTCGGGAATTGTTGTTTGTGGCGTTGGGTGTTCGTGTTTGCTGAAATTCCGAACCCCAACTGGCCCGTTTTCTTATAAGAACGACAAGCTTGTCTTCGATCAACACAACCTGACCTCTGCTATCAAACCATTCGAGAATGCAATTTGAATGATAAATATGTTGCGATGGTAATCGTTTTGCAGATTCTCCACATCCCTTT
>JASDQU011507886.1:0-13293 GCA_032191745.1 Picea mariana
AATTTGATGACATAATGTGTATTTCTCGAAAATACCTTTCCAACGAGCTATCATGCGCCTAAAACGGAGGTCATATGCAAAATTTATGACCCCGGGAAGTTGAGGTACAACTTACCCATCGGAGCCCACATAACGTTTGGTGTTTCATCTCCTAGGGTTGGTTTTTTTTATGTCTAGGGTTTTGGCATTCATGAATAATGTTAAAAAGGCCTCTGGAGCCTCATTGTAATCATTATGCTTAGATGGATGCGCGCAGTAGCCACATCTCTTCTCAAAGATAGCTACCACCATTCGAGCAAGTTGTTTTCAGTTCTACAATTTTACAATTTCAACCTATTTTATTTATTATATAAAAGTTATTGTTCACTGGATATCTATTGTTGTTCTTTGTATCTCTGTGTTATTGTATTAAGTATGTTATTCATTTCGTTCTGCTCATAAATCTGGATCATTTTCTTTGGAAAAAAAAGCTAATATTGAAATATATTCTTAAATGCCACGCGTCAACTCCATCTCAAGAACTTAAGAAATTACACATCTCCCTCATACTGGGATGTAGAAAGCACCTATTGATGGAATAAGATATTTTACACACACACACAGTAAAGATGTGCATTGAAATATATATGACATATCTAAACTCCATGTATTACACATCTACCTCATCGTCAACAATACACCATTAAAATGTTTTAACTATAAAAATTTGTTTACTTTCCATTGCTTTATATATATATATATAAAGTTGATATTGAAATAATTTTTATTTTATTAATATTTTTATATATAAAGTTGATATTGAAATAATTTTTATTTTATTAATAATTTTTTAAATGTCATGTGTAAACTCCATGTTAAGCACTAAATGAATTACATTTTTCCTTCATAAAAAGTACCTATATATGTTTTTTTTTTTTTCTTTAAATTTCAATTACTTTATCTATCTATCTATCTATCTATCTATCTATAAACTTGATATAAAAATATTTTACTAATGGTGGATATTGAAATATTTTATCTATGGCCAATATTGAAACAATTTTTTTTATTTTGTCAACTCCATGTTGAACACAAAGAAATTGCACATCTCCCTCATATTGAGTTGTAGAAAACTGGATTTTTAACTAACTTAATAAATTGAAAATCATTCATGAACAACAAAAATATTGTTTTAAGAAAAATAAAAAATTCTTAAGAACTTGATGAATTGGAAATCATTCATAAAGATGAAAATATTATTTTGAATTCATATATAAGAAAATATGCATAGCTCAAGGGGGACACCAATCCTTCTAGCCTTATCACAATGTATCAAGGTCTCATGGGGGATTAGGGTGGGCATACTAAGACACCTATCTCACAACCATCTCGTTAAACCACCTTAGCATATTTATATGAGTAAATTTATTAAGAATACCATTTACAAATACAAAGAAATATCCCCTGAGTTTCCCTACAAAATTTCCCTTAGACAAGGGATGTCATCCACATATATCTTATTATAATGTTAAATATTTAAAAACAAAATACATCAAAAACTTTAATTTATATATATATATATATATATAAGGGAGCTCTAATCAATTAGGTGTAACTTGAGTAAGTGAGAAGAAAGTTGTTATCTTCCCTCACCTAAATTCAAAAGAGCACTTTGTAACATGATTATTATCTTTATAAGTGAATTGTTAACTATTAACCTAACCTTGAACCTAAATCCAAGTTCAATAAATCAAATTATTAACTATTGACCTAACCTTAAACCTACATCCCAACTTCAATAAATATTATACTTATTATACCAAATATTTAAAAAATAAAAAATAACCTTTCCAATTAAGTTTGCCCCTAAATTTGGTCTATAAATAGCTTTTGGCTATGAATAACAAACCCACATCATCTTTTATTATTAAAATATAATTTTTACTTTGAAATAAATAAACTTAACCCAATTACTTCAACATATTATTTAATAATTTTTCTTTTGATAAATATATATTTATAATTACATTTTAAATATTTATAATTTTATATAAATAATAACCTCTTATTCTAAATTTATAATCTCTCCATAATAGAATATCCATTCCAAACAYTGAAAAAGTTTTATGAAAATCCTGAAACAACTTACACAGAACCGTCCAATTAATGAAAACAATACCCAAAACCTTCTTTTCAGTGTCTTTCGCCATGCTCTTTCTTTCACATGGGCCACGCCACTTCTTCTCTACCCACCCACGGCGGGCCCCATATTTGGAAACGTCGCTCTCGGTGGGAAAGATATTCCTCCAAAACAGAGGAAATAACTAAATGGAATCCGACAAAAGTTTCTGGTAACCCGTCTGACTTTGATGTCCGTTTCGTCTACAATGACGGCGTTACGATAACTCCAAATCTGGCGAAACAAAACAGACAAATTCGTCCAGAAGAAAAGGCCAACAATATAAATTTTCTGGGCCAAGTCTGTGCAAAGTGACGTGGCATCCTGCACATTGTAGATACGGATATATAAAACATTTGGAATTTTTTGTAATGAGTAAATACTGAAGTTCACATATGACGTGTGAAGGCTGCTCTAAGAATTTGAATAAAATAAAGTTGGCGGGAGAAGATATGAAAAGTGGTGTACTTTATAATACCCACAGGTCACAAAAGCCTTCAAGGTTTTAATGAGTGGCGATTTATTGTAACATATAATCATTTTTTAAATAAGAATAATTTAAGATTTATATTTAAATGTACATGTGTGTTTGAACCAAATCTCAAAATTATCATAAAATTAAATTTAATCATTTTATAATTTATGATAAACTACTCACTCATCATCATTATATAGAGAGCATAACAAATTCATCTTTTAATGATAAAGGATGATTTTGAAATAATGTTTACCCACTTCATACAAATATTAAGATAATTTTATTTAATTTGTATAACTTGATTTTATTTAATTTCTATAATTTAATATTTTTCCATGTCACCTTGGAAATGGAGGAATTATATGCATGTTTGATGTAAAAACAAGAATATTCTATAAAATGGTAATTTATATTTTAAATTATAATATATTTATTTTAGAATTCCTATGTGAACTTTACATCATATCATAAAAGGTTAGATATAATAGAGAGAGTTAACCCTTTATTGTTGTTGATTTTTAGAATAAAAATAAAAAGTTTAAAGTTTTAAAATTAGAGTTCGTGTATTACAATGAAAATTAATATGGATTTGGATCGAAAAGAAAAAAATGGATGGAAATCTTAAGACAATGTTCTCTTGTTGTCGTTGACGCCTATACTGATTTTCAGTGGGAGCCTTTCCACTTTGTCTCAGTTCGAGGTAGACTTTTGGCCTTAGTATGCATTGATTATTCATCCAGGGAGGAGTTTTTTTTTACGCCCAATCCTTTCCAAGCTCCCTCCATCCATTGGTGTTTCAAGATTTGGGAACGAAGGGCCTTCCCGCATCGCGCTGCAGCTTGCTCCAAGACTGTTGTAGGATTTCCCCTTTTTGTAAAGACCTTCGTCGTTTCTTCTCTGCCTGCACACACATGATTATGACTCTGTGTTTTCACTCAAAGCCCAGATCCACCATGCGATAGGGATTCCGCCTTGCTTTCAAAGACTCATCTTTGAAGGTCGGCAGCTCGTGGATGACTCTTTGTTACGGGGTTATGGGAATCTAAAGAATGCAACCATTTCTCTCGTTTCTCATATGTGTGGAGGAGCGTCATCCTCCACTCAACCAAGCTCTTACAAACATGTCGTGAAAACAAGGCTTTCCGCTCCTTCGAGGTCCAAGGTTGAAGCTTCCGGAGCAAAGGCGCTTTCTAGCTATGCCTTCATTGTGGAGCATTCCGCAGAACCTTCAACAACAGAGATCGAAGATCCCCATGTCTATGCCTCTTCTTTTATCTATCAGCGAAAATCCCTCATCTGTCATTTCAATAGGTTATGGCCCTCAGCTTCTACGCTAAGGGAATGGGTCAATAAGACCTGGTCGATGGATCTTGAGTTATTCTTATACTCCAAAGGGTTCTTCATTGTTAACTTTTCCACAGAGGAGGACTGCGAACGCGTGTTGGAGCAAGGGCCATGGTTCTGGGGCAGATATAGTCTTTCCATGCAGAAATGGTTCCCTGATTTCAACCCATTGACCATGATTGCTATGACTACACCGGTTTGGGTAAGACTCCCTAATTTACCTTTGCATTTTTATACTCCAGCTTTTTAACCTACCCTGAGCAATGCGTTGGGTAGGTTTATCAAGCTTGACACGGATCGGATATCGAAAGGCTTCATCACCTTCGCCCGCATTTTTGTTGAAATCGACCTTAGTCAAGGGCTATCGGACATGATTCTTATTGATTGGACTGAGGATGAACCTTACACGCAACTGGTCGATTATGAGAACACTGCCTTCAAGTGTCGCTCCTGTCAACAAACAAGGCACTTTCAAGCATCATGTCCTTTATCCCCGACCCCAATCTCATCCCCCAAGGCACGAAAAAGGGCTAATGGATGGCAAGACCCCAAAAATCGTAGAAGTCGCTCGAACTCTTCATCTAACAGCAAGCAACATCACAAAGAAACTCTAGCTCCTCTGCCATCTATAGCACCATCGCAGTCTTCAAAAAATGAGCAGCAACCAATCACAAACTCAAAACACCAGCCTTTGGCATCAGTAGAATATCCTGAAGCTTAATCAATTTTGACTTCGAAACCCTCAGTTCAGCGTTTGCAAACTCCCCCTGAAAAAAAATGAATCAAATGACATGATCATGGCCACAACCCCTCTCTCAGGGGCTCAGAAAACGTCCTCATGAATCAGATAATTCAAACAGTGATAAAGAAGCACCCTTAGCTTCATCAATTCAAGTCTCTGGCATTTCCTCAAACCATCTAGCTTTGGTGGCGAAGGTAGTTGAGCCTACATGTTCCTCTGGTTGGATTGATGTACGTAAGAAAAAAAGTAGAAAGGATCATCTCTGGTCAACACAATGATCCGACACTTTCTCCTTGTCTTTGTAATGTTTCATCTTGTTATGCCCATGGATTCCTCGCGGATATCTTCTAGCATAGGTTAGTCTTCAATGTTCCCCCTGTATTATTTATGGGGGTCTTTTGGTCATCGTCATGTTCCTTACGGGCAAGGCTATCAACATTTCGTTGTATCACTTTGTACTTTTTTTCTTGATTGAATAGAAGGGTTTTCATGCTTAAAAAAAACATAATTTATTTTAAAAGTTTAAAGTAGAAAATTTAATAATATAAAATTAAAGTTTATTTCTTATAATGAAAATTTATTTATTTATTTTAACATTTTTATTAAAGATGATTATAAAATTGATTACAATATATATTAGTTATAATTATAGTTATTAAATTTTGTATTTTTTCGATTTCTAAATTAATTATTTATAACAATTTACTCTTAAAATTAATTATAAACTTATATTACAAATATTTAAGTATTACCATCCATAAGTTTTACTTTACTTCTTACATCATCACAAATTGATACAACTTACCTCATAGAGGCAAAGAGGTTAGAAAAAATAATTGATCACAAAGATAGGTTGATATGTGTCAAAGTAAGTTGTAATGACTATAAATATAACATTAGTAAATCTCTGGGCTTAAAAGGGCCAGGAATATTTATTAATGAACCAAGCTAGATTAAGGAAGGAAGGAAGTTCAAAAGGTAAAAGAAGCTAGAACAGAAGGAAAATGGGCAATGTTATAAATCAAAAAGTTATTGTTAGGGATAGAGACCGGAAGGATAATAATAAATAGGAATTTGGGACACTCAGGATCTTTTTTTGGAACTGTCGTGGTTTTCCATGGCGCAAAGGTCCTATGATAAGTTGGATCCCGAGTGATATTGATATTATCTGTCTAGTTGAAACTTGGGAGCATGAGGAGTCTAAGGTCCCTAACATAGAAGGATTTGTCTTGTGGTCAACATAGAACAAAAAATCCCACCGTAGAGGGATAGGAGGCATAGCTTGTTATATTAGAAAGAGCATTTCTCCTCACATTCAACTTCACAAGATTGACCCTCTCAATCAGTACATTTGGATAGAAATTTCAAACACCAATGCTAAGAATATGTATATAGCAATTTGTTATTTTGCACCTATTAATTCTACTTTTTATAAGAAAAACAATCTAGATAACAATTGTCCCTATAATAATCTAGAACAAGATATTTATAGTTTGAAAAATGAAGGTAATATCCTCCTGCTAGGAGACTTTAATGCTAGGACTTCAACTAAACAAGCTACTCTTTTAAGTAATGACTCCAGACATAATCCTTCATGGCTAGATGAGGACTTTGTTTTATCTAATAGCTACAAAAGAAGCTCTGAAGACCTAATTGAGAATTTGTTTGGTACTTAGTTGGTCAAGCTCTACAACTCTCAAGACCTAATAATTTGCAATGGAGTAATGAAATGGCCAAAATCCAACCAGATGACTTCTATTCATGGGCTAGGTAGTAGTGTTGTAAATTATGTGATATCTTATATCCTCGTTTCCAACCAAATAACAACTTTTGACCTTTTAAATGACCATGAGCCTGACTCTGATCATAAACCTTTAAACCTAACTCTAAACTTTTCCATGCATAGGAGCGCCATTTAAGAGAATTTTGATAATCAAAGGAATTTTTGCTTTGACAAAAGTAAAGTTGACATTTTCTTAAAGGATTTAAATAGTAAATTAAATCTCCTAACTTATAAGGACAACATTGAAGACTTCTATCATAATTTTGCAACTACCCTTTCCACTTCTATTAGCAAGTTCTCTTTCGAGGTGTCCTATAAAAAGAATAATAGAACGACCGACCCTTGGTATGATAAAGAATGTAAAATTGATAGGAAAGCCATTAGGGATGCTTCTAATGAGTCCTTAAAACTTGATAAGATCAATACGTACAAAGCCCTAATTAAAAGGGAAAAAAAGGTACTATATCAATAAAAGGGAAGAACAACTTTCACAACTGTATAAGTTGGATCCTAAGAAGTTTTGGAGCCAAATTCTAAAACACAATACTAAAGAAAATAATGGGATTCCCTTAAGGGACTGGAATTCCTACCTTAAAAATATTTACGAGTTCCCTAATGCCATGGACACCATTCCTATTGTCCCTACAAATGAAGAAGTTTTTTCTTTAGATGGCATAGAGTTCAGGGTTAAGTGGCTTGCAAATGGGAAAGCTAAGGACATTGAAGGCTACCAAACTAAAAATTTTAAAATCGGAGGGCCAATCCTTATCCCTCACATACACAAGCTCTTCAATTTAGCAGTCAAGTAGGGCTTCCCTAAACCCTGGATGCAAAGCCTCATTCTTCCTATCTTTAAAAATGGGGATAAAAACATTCCCTCTAATTATAAGACCATTATGATTAGCCCAATTTTAGCCAAGCTTTATGGAATTATTTTGGAAAAGAAGATTAGTGTTTGACTAGAAAGTCACGATAAAATATCTAAAGGCCAGGCCAGGTTTAGGATATATCGTTCAACTATGGACCATCTTGTTACCTTTAGGATCATTGCAGAGGAGTTATGCAATACTAAAACCAATAATTTTTGTTATTTTGTTGACTTTAGAAAAGCTTTTGACATGGTTCCTAGGAAAAACCTTTGGAATGGGTTGGAAGAGATAAAAGTGTCTCTCGAGTTTAGGGTTGTTCCAATAAGGATGTATGAAAACGTTATTGCTAAGTTTAAAAACACTGAGGGTTGGTCAAAAGAGATTAATTGCAATATTGGTGTCAAACAAGGTTCCTACCCTTTTTGGCATATACATTGACAAGTTAGAAGATTGCTTGGAAAAAGTAGGATGTGTCAGCCCTACTCTCACTGGTATAATCATCAATCTTCTTCTTTATGTCGATGATATCGTTCTTATGGCAAGGAGTCCCCATGATCTTGAAAACCAACTAAGAATCCTCAAGGATTTTTTCTCCAATATGAGTATCATTTTTAATACTGATAAGACTAAGGTCATGATTATTAAATCCAATAAGATCCCTTATGATACCTTCTTATATGACAACAACAACTTGGAGGAAGTGACCTCATACAAATATCTTGGAATTGATATTCACCACAAGCTCAATTGGAATAATAACATTGAGAAAAGGATTATTGGGGGATGGAAAGTTTATTATGGGCTTGAAAACAATTGTAAATCAATTGATCTTTGGAGTTGGGATAATAAGAAACTCCTCTTTGAGACTCTTGTTACACTTGTTATTCTTTATGGATGTGAAGTTTGGGGCTGTAGTATCTCTCGTGAATCCTGGAGAAAGATAGAGAAAATACAAAAGAATTTTATAACCTATAATCTCAAAATTAAAGGAAATACGCCATATCCCATCCTCCTCTTAGAAACAAGCCTCTCCCTCATTGGGAGCATGGCTATGACTAGATACCTAATGTATAAGAACAAGTTAAACAACATGAAAGACAAAGATGCTTCCTAAAATTGCTTCAAAATCGAGTCATAACCACCATCGACTCAAGCGAGGATGGCATAAAGATGCCCGGTCTTGGCTAAACTATTGGGGAATCATGGAAGACACCATTTTGCTGAATAAAGATACTATTAAAAAAAAACATCAAATCAAAATTTAAGGAGAAAATGTGTTGTGACAAAGAGTTAGAGGAAAAAGAAAATCAAGGTATTATAATGATGTAATCAACCCTAATCTAGAAGATCAAAATTATATATTTGTTTTTCCAAGTGTAAAGAAAAAAATAAGCATTGCTAAGATAAGAACAAATTCTTACGAGCTCCATAGTGAAAGTGGGCGTTGGTCAATTCCTAAAACGCCATGGGATGAAAGAGTGTGTCACCTTTGTGACACTAAGAAGGTTGAAGATGAAAATCATTTTCTCTTAGATTGTCCAGCCTATACCCATATTAGATCTCATCTTCAAAATATTTGTCACACTACCAACCTTCCTAACCTCTTAACTCAACAAAAGTATGGCAATCTTGGAAAGCTTCTCTTAATGTTTTTCGAGCACAGAAGCAAAATGCTAAAGAATCACAAGTAATCACTTACCCTCTTAAGATTCGATAGACCAATTCGGTCTTAGTGGACATTAATCATCATCATCATATTTAATTTTTACATTATTAGTCCCTGCCAAAGCAGGACTATAGCAATGAGTTTGCTATTGATTTGACATTAATTTTTCTTTTATTTTAAATTTGTGTATGAAGTGTAATGTTTAACTTAACAAAACAAATATATATTTTTTGATATAATAAAAATATTTATTTTTCTCATCTTCCATTGGTTAATATATTTCAAGTCTTATAAAGAATGAAATGACGTTACCCTGCATCTATAGTTAATGTTGCATCTTATCTTCCTTGGAAACAAGTCTCTGATGACGGGATTGTCAGTTCGAGGAATATCATATTAGCAGTTGTACTTGCAGACAAACTCGCTGCAGGAAAACCAAAGACGTTTTTAATGCTTTGTTGATTCCCGGAGCTGATTAAATAAGTTGCAGGCAAGGAAAGCTATTGCTAATGAGTTTGTGGTATTTTAAGTTCCTTAACAATGTATTACAACCACTTCAGTTCTCAAGGAAGATTCCACGATAGATTAGTATTTGGAACAACAACTCCCAAATATTCTCCTCCAGAGGACTTGAATCCACCATTAATAGCCACAATGCAAGGTAGAATTCCACAACCACACCCGATCTTATTTCCGTTCACTTGTAGTTAAGAGCCTATTGACCGAAGCAATAACTACACGATTTATCCGTAGCAACGAATCAGACCATGATTTGGTGTTGGATTAAAGCCATCCTTGTTACTACTTGGCTTGATTCATGCTAGTGAGAACGTCCTAGAAATTCCTGGAGGTATGTGAGGATGGAAGCAAACAAGTAATTTCATGTGGCAGGGACAAATAGCATGGAAGGAATCAAATATGGGGAACACAAGAACCTCTTGCATGTAGCCCAAGGCATCACCAAATGTATAATATAATATATTCTCTTATTAGTCCCTGCCAAAACAGACTATAGCAATGAGTTTGCTATTAATTTGACATTAATTTTTCTTTTATTTTAAATTTGTATATGAAATGTAATGTTTAACTTAACAAAACAAATATGTATTTTTTGATATAATAAAAATATTTATTTTTCTCATCTTCCATTGATTAATATATTTCAAGTCTTATTGAAGCGTTCAAGTATTTCAATGTTTTAAATTAATTACATAATTAATGTACTTGTTATATATGCTCAATATTAAATAATTAATATAAAGAATGAAACCAGACTTGAAAGAGATTTGGTAGCAGCGTATTATGTATTAATGGCAGGGAAGGAAGGTCGAGAAAGGATACTCAAAGCAACATCGTGTGAATTAATTGGTATTCAATGCATTTTAAGACAACGTTTTAAGAATATGTTGTTCCAAAGAACTCCATAGCCAAACCTACCATAAGAAATCAAAGTTTATAGCTAAAAAAATTTAAATAAATAAAATTATTTATATTTTAAAATTAAAAAAATACAAACTATACATCATACTTTACATTGCATCAAAATATTTAAAAGTCAAATATCAACTAATCTAAAGTCAATCTTATTCTCATTGCTATTGTAATAATAAGATATAAAAAAATAAATATTAACACTTTTGGAAAATTTAGTTATGAAATAATAAGATATAAAAAAAAAAATATTAACACTTTTGGAAAATTTAGTTTTGGTTAATATTTATTTCAATCTCATTYTTCATTAATACTTATTACTCTTATTTAATATTTATTATAAATATAATTAATAATATAAAAAGTTTTACCATTTTTATTTAATTAAAAAAACTTATTATAATTTTAAATCATTATTATTATCAATTTTCCAAGAAATATCCTACCTCGCCTCACAACTCTTGTTTAACTTTTACATTATGAATTTTTATTTCTTAATTTTGCATTATCCAGCCATGTAGTTAGAATGTTCTAGATTCTTATTGGAATATTTGGAGACGTCGATCTAGGTGAAGAGGACATGGTTCCAAAATAGCAGTAATGATTAACCGGCACATCCTTTGCAATGCGACAAAAATGTCCGCCGACCCTTCCCGCGTTCATGTGCAGCGCCAAGTCTAAAGAAAGGAGGAAGTCAAATTTGTCAGAAAGGAACGACTAAGAAAGCGTCAGCCTAAATTTTGGGTCCGGAGTCTTCACTAAGTGACGTGGCAGACTACATGATGTGGCCCTCCAAATATAGTACGCCCAACATTTTAATATATTTTTAATATGATCCACCACATATTGTTCAGATATCACGGTTCCAGCAATGGGTATATAAATGCTTTGGATAAAAATAGAACTGGCGACGCAAAGTATGAAGAGGTAGAGTCATGATTTCCCTCGTACATTCTATGTACAACTTCTTTTTAGATTGTCTTTGTTTCATCTTCCACGCCTCCGTTTTGTCTTCCAGGACGGCCTTACGATAACGCTAAATCTAGAGGAAGAGTAAAGTCAATTTGGTCAGAAAGAAAAGTCAAGATAACGGTAGTAGAAATTAAAAGTCAGGAGACTTCACAGACAGATGTGGAAGGAAGTATTATGTAGTTTTTCAAATGAGTATGTGTTTCCTCTTAAAAGGTTACAAGTTCAAATCCAGAAAAGATAGAGTATGTATAAGTCCGTAGACTTTACAAATCAAATCGCTAAACAAAAAGAAGTCCTAAAATATAGTAAATATTTTACAAGGCCAAAATTGACATAAAATTTAAAGAATTAAGGTAAATAAAGACTCCTCCTAGATTTGGAGTAATATAAAGTTGGTTGCTTAAGTTATGAAGAGGGTTATATGCTCTAATAATAACCCTATTTCATAAAACCTTTCAAGGGTTTCCATGAGTGACGATTTTGTATGACTTCCTTTTTACAGCGTATGAATTTTTCTTAAGCTCATTGTCATGGTTTATAACATATGCAAGTAGTTGTCTTCAATTTAAAAAAAAAATGGTTTTTTTTTTCCAGGTTTTTCCATGTTATTTAAAAAAAATGGTTTTTTTTTCAAGGTTTTTCCATGTTGTTATTAGTGGTATGTAATTTCTATATTGAATTTAATTTTAGGATTTAGGGTTTTTATATTAATATATTTATTAAAGATTTAATATGTTAATTGTAAAAATTGAATTTGGATTAAAAAAAAAAAAGTTTTCTCACAACTATTTAAACTAAATCTATTTAAATACTTAGTATTGGATTTATACAGCATATATTTAAGATTAATATACATATAATTTTCAAAGTTGTAAATCTTACATTATCATCATTTGCATTTTCAATTTTCAAACTTTTTTTCTTCCTTATATATCTTATGGTGTTCATAATGGAAATAATCATTTTAGAGGTGATCATGTTTATCCATGTGCCATTTTATTCCTTGTGCTTATTCTATTTTAACCCTTAATACTAATATTCTACTTAGCAAAGTAAACCAACCTTAACCCTTAATACTAATGAACTTCAACTGTTATTACCTAGAAGGAGCATGGTATATATATATATATATATATATATATATATATATATATATATAATCTTTTTAGATAAGAACATAACTCATTTCGTGGTCTTCTTTGTTTAAATTCCAATACATAAGTACAAGTTTTTTCTCACTACCCTAGTTATTTTTCTCTTCTACATAATGGTTTTCAATAGGTGGTGTGAGAAACTATAGTTTATCCTTGGGAATGTTTGCAACTTATCCAAACTTTATTGGATAAATGTTCTCAAGATTTAGAATAGGATCATTAAGTCGTTACATGTTTTGATTATAGTTCATGGTATAAATGTTGGAGATCAAGAGATGTGTGCAAAGTGAAGCGTTTATAACTTATGCACCTTGGTGAGTGTAAGGATTATTCCATAATTATGTTGTATAAGTATTCACAGACTTGGAAATGGGATCCTTTCCGTACAAGTAAGGTGTTACAAGTTTTGATTATAGATTATGGTACAAATGTTGAATGTATGGATTGATTTAAATTTATTGTTTATAGTGTCTTACTTGATCTTAAGGATCAAGTTTTGTTGTAGTCAATAAGTTATAGAGATATTTATGATCTTAAGGATTAAGTTTTGTTGTAGTCAATAAGTCATAGAGATATCCATGTGAATGAAACTCAAACCAATAATCATCTTTAAATCTATAAAAAAAAAATAAAGACAATATTCCATTTTATTTAAAAAAAAAAAAGTTTAATCATATATATATATATATATATATA
>JASDQU011507887.1:1813-22723 GCA_032191745.1 Picea mariana
TAGGTTTGTATAGTAGATCTGTGTAATATCTTTGAGCTCTTAGATGATATGTTAGGGATTTCATGCATATATTTGATAACTTTAATAATGAAATATGATTTACATTGCTATGATCTCTAGGAATGATGAGCCCATGGAGGGCGTAGTCTTTGATGTGAAGAACCATACCCAGCGGATAGGTACCAGAGGACCGGTACACATGGGGAGATGATTAGCTCGGACTTCCATGGGGATGAACAGCCCGCCAGGTGGTTGCTGAGATGGTAGAGGCAGGATAATGTCATGATGAGCCCTTGCATGAAGAAGACAGAAGGATGCCCTCACCAGGACACTGTGGCAGAGATTTGACCTAGAAGGGATCAGCCCCTGTAGATGGGATGATGGCCTTGATGGATAGGATGCCACCCAGGACAGGCTGGACGTTTTCTCGAGCATGTGGCAGTGTGCTGGGCTTGTTTGGCACATGTGGCAGGTTGCAGGAGCCCCAAGGGGGCCAACGTTTTACTCCTTGGATGTTGATCATGCCCAAAAAAGGCCAACGTCTCCCTCAGAGGGGCCTGACATCTCCCTTTTAGTTCATTTTTGACATTTTTTAGCATTTGATGTGACAAATAATGGAATAATGTTAAGTCAGCCTTGTCGGCTATTTTTAATGACCTATTTTGTAATTAAAGGTCATTTGGATGATATATATTGAGGACGTTGAGCCTCATTTTAGCATAAGATAATTTTCTCTCTTGGAGAGTGATACTTTTAATCTTTTGTCTTGTTATTGGCTCTTGGAGTTGAGGCGCTACACTTGGAAGGATCATATTTGGCATACATATGGTGTTTTTATCATTGGAAGGTGTTACAACTAGGGTTTGATAAGATTTTCATGAATTTGTAAGTGTTTTTCTCATACAAAACTTCTTGATTGAATGGTTGTTGATTAAATACCTTACATGTATAGTTACATTGTTATTATTATTCTTAATCATTGAAACCCTAGGGAGCAAACACACAAGTAGGTCATTGCTTCATGTCCCCATGATGAAAACTTGTTTAGCCATTGATTAAAGAAGGTTTATCCTAGCCATAGCTACACTAGCCATTCTTTTTTCTGAGTTAGTTTTGGATATAAGTTGAAAAAAGAGGACGTCCTAGGCCTAATTGAGTTTAGACCTAGGGTTTGGCTCTTAGGGTTTGAAAATCCTTGGCACCAACAACACTTTTCAGCCCTAGAGTTATATTTTGAAGCTAGCCGTTTTTTCCAAAGAGTCTTAAGGAAAGAGGGAGGAGCATGAGGCCTAGATTTAGCTACACCGGAATGAGCCTCCTCCCCTTAGGGTTTTGATTTTGTGGCCCGACCATTGCAACACCATCAAACCTAACTCTCCCGTCCTTAGGTTTAGATCTTTCCAAGCCATTAGTCTCTCTCCCTGACTCCATTAACCCAGGGCACTAGTCTAAGATTGCAACATTGAGTTTTCCAAGTTAAAAAAATCTTTCAAACACTCTTGAATTGAAACCCTAACTAACCCTAGCGATTTTACTAACCCTAACTAGCTAGTGATGTCATGCCTATTTGATCTCTTGTTTGGTATAGAACGTTGTGGCCTTGTCACCTAGCAATTGGCATTGATGTGTAGAATATTTTCATTGGTTTAGTTTGCAAAACATCCACCTCTTTGCCTCTCAAACTAACCTAAAATTAGGGCTGACGTCACCTTTGCAGCATAGTGACGCAGCAACAACAATATTGATGACGTCAAGCCTCGTTTAAACTCTTGTTTAGTGTAAAACGTTGTGGCTTTGTCATCCTTTGATAAACATTTAAGTGTTAAGCAATTTCATTGGCTTATTTAGCAAAACGTCCACTTATTTGTCTAGCTAAAATCAACCTAGAATAGGGCTGACGTCACCTTTTAGCAGGTTTGACGCAGCAACAATATTTATGTATGAGCACATTTATTGCATTGTGATATAGTAAAGGATTGCTTTTATACATTGAATGCAAGAATCATTTTGTATTTATTGAAGAAGTATTATAAGCCTTTGGTCTTTATTTGCAATCATTGACTTCGTCAATAATTACATTTATCATTGCTCATATATATTTAAAGATAGTCATTACATTGTGAAGCAGTAACCACTGTAGCACGTTCTAGTTCTATTTGTTTTGTCTCGCAAATAGGTGCCTTTCTTAGTGGAATTACCTTCTCTTGGACTATTTTCTTGGCAGTAATTTGTGAAGGGAAATCCTATCTTAACCTTTGAACCTTAAACCCTTGATCCCTTTCCTTCAAAACCCCAGATTACTAGGGACGTCTCCCTTGGGATTAGCCACCCTAAATAGAAAGAGCTCCCCATTGAGGTGACAGTGGGTGGGGAAGCTCCTGTTATGCCAGTTTGAGCCTTGTCTTCAAGCTACTTAAACCTACCCTACAAACTGTGCGATAACACGACAACCAAAGATATATTTTCAACGTGTGATTAATTATGTTCAGGACCGACTAAATTTTGACTGAGATAGTAGATGACGTACTCATGGAGCTCATCATCCTCCTGAACTAGAACCATACCAATGCTCTCTTTAGATGCGGCGATATACAACAAGTAATCTCTACTGTAATCAGGAGATTTCAATAGAGGGGCCAATACCAAGGCTTTCTTTAAAGCATCAAAAGACTATTGGGCTCACTCATCCTAGATAAACGGGGTGTCTTTCTTCAATAGGCACATGAAACCCTTAGTGATATTGGCATAATTTACAATAAACCGATGCAAAAAGTTATCTTTCCCTTGTAAACCTTGAAGTCGTCTAATCATGCATGAGGGAGGCAACTGAAGAATTGCCTCAACCTTAAGTGGGTCTACCATAATCCCTGTCTCAGAGACTAAGAATCCTAAGAGATGGCCAGATCTAACACAAAAGATGCATTTATGAGGATTGAGTCAGATTCTTTAGTAGAGGCATCTTTCAAAAACCAGTTGAAGGTGCATAGCATGATCCACTCTCTTGCGAGAGTGAGCAGGAAGATCATCGATATAAGATTCAACTATGTGTTTGAGATCATGAAAAGTGAAACTCATGGCTCGTTGTAAGGTTTCTCCGGCATTTTTCAGGCTGAAAGGCATTTTCTGGTATGCAAACATGCCCCAAGGACATATGAATTCCATCTTATGTTGGTCTTTGGGTTTGATATGGATTTGGTTATAGCTTGAAAATCCATCCATAAAAGAAAATATTTCACTTCCCACACACTCATTGAGAATATAAACAATGAAAGGCGTGGGGAATTTGTCTTTAGGACAAGCCTTGTTCAGGTCGTGAAAGTCCATACACACGTGGATGGTTCCTTTCTTTTTATTCATGGGAACGGGGTTGGATACCCATTTGTTCAAGGGAACTGGGTAGATAAAGCCGACATTACATAGCTTCTCTACCTCTACCTTAATAGTGGGGCCCTTCCTAGGATTAACAGCTCTAAGACATTGTCAAATGGGTTTATCATCCAGGTAAGTCTTAATCTCATGTTCAAAAATACGGCGGTCGATCCCTGACATCTCTTCATATGACCAAGCGAATATATCTTGAAATTCTTTGAAGAGGTTGGTGTAGATCAGAATCTCTTATGATGAGCAATCTGCACCTATATTTACATTTTCGATCTTGCCAGGGATACGAGAGATATTGATCTAGACAATAGGAGAAATACTCACCATATTCCCTTTGACGTAAATTCCATGTGTATCAAGTAGGACTACAACGTGACCGACTATCTCACTCAGGGTAGATCTAAAATCATCTTGCTCAATTCTTTCAAGACTTGGGAGAAAATAAGATCGATGATGCATATAGTCCCAAGGTCTCTTAGAAACATTCATGGCTTCAAGGATGGCTTCATCCGAAGGAAAAGTATCATCCAAGAAATCATGTGAACAAGATAATGAAGTGGACCACATGGGCCTAAGAACTGGATCTTCCTCGACCGTCTACAAGGGAATAGGATCGGGATCGGCAGAAGAGTCAAGGATAGATTGATATGAAATCTCTGTTTCCGATAGTGGCATAGCCATGCTAGCATGCGATTGACCTTCAATCGACGAAGTCGGAGAAGGTAGGGTCCAAGGGTCACTAAAATAAGAAGAGAGGAAAGGGATGGACCTCTCTACTGAAGCGAGCGTATTGGACATGGCGTAAATGTTGCGAATCAGTGTCAAGAAGTCAAAAGTACCCATGAGGGAAGAATACATTTCGATACAGATATTATCAGTTGTCAACTAAGAATTGTTGACCATAGGATTCGACGGTCCAACAAATGCGTTTAGGCTAGAGTACACAAACAATAACTGGTCGATCGTCACAATCTCCTTCTGATGAGGAAAACAAAATGTGCGGAAAATTGACGATACAATGACAACCATAGCATAAGTCCAATTGTGACCTAGTAATAGGTTATAATTGAGAGGTGCATCAACTACCTCTACTTCCACCTCTACCATTTTTGCACCTAACTGGACCGGAAAGGCGGGGAGAATACCATGAGGGTGGAAGGAATGACCATCGAATGCAGTCAACATGGTTGACGAATTTGAAAGGGTTGGAGAACTGATAGCTTTCCAATAGACTAAGGACATCATGGAAGTGGCAGGACCTTCATCAATGACCGCTTGTTTGATGGTATATTTAGAATACTCCACGTGGATTTGGAAAGTCACATGGTAGGGTAAGCGAGGCTTCACATTCATGACATCAAATTTGATGATCTTCGAGCCACTAGGTTCTAGAGCTCCTAAGGCAAATAGTAAGGCAGTCCTCTATGATGGACACGTCTGGAGTACCTCCAAAGCAGACATTGTGCAAGGTGTTTGGCCCAGATCCTTAACAATAAAGTAGTTATGGGCAGCTCTAGCATTAGGGTTATGGGTAGAGCGCTTGAATACTCCTTTTGAAATACGAGGTAGTGGCTCTGGTTTCTCGATCTATAAATTCATCTCCAGGGGTGGAGGAGGATCTTCTAGGCTGGTACTATCTTTTGAAGAGCTGTAATCTCAAGAGTGAGTGGTTATATCGCTTCTTGCGTCGACCATATTGATACAAACATGGTAGCCATCTTGCGATGGTGGGTTTTGACTCCCACCAGGCTCATTTTCGGCATTCGAAGAACTCGAGGCTAAGCGTTGGTTGTGAGGAAAAGGATTCGTTAGCACAATGGGTGGAAGATTTAAAAGCCTCACAGCCTGCACAAGTTTGGGGCATAAGTGTGTAAGGTGATCATACATACAAAGTTTACAAGGAAACTTAACCTTACGCTTTTCTTTCATGCCCTCTCCAACATTATCGTTCTATTTTCCATTATTATTCTTGTCCTTGGGTTTATTCTTCCCACCTCTACGATTATTTCAACCTTTCTGTTTATTCCCATCTAGCTGCTGGTCACCATTTGGGTTTTTCGATGACTGCATGGAATGTACATCCACCGATTGGGTGGGTTTTGTGAGGGAAATCTCCTTACAGACTAGCAAATAGGGTTAGACTTTGCATGAAGATATGACCTAGAGAAAATTCACTTTCTACCTTCATCCCCAGACTTAAATCCCATTTCTTTTTAGTAAATGCAATGGCTAGATCAACCTACCTCGTTCTGGGCGTTCGATGTCGATCCCTTGTCATACTTGATTACTTGTTTGCAGTTCTCCTTTCCAACGCTGACCTGCATACAAGACAAGAAACAACTACACATGCATACTACCTATAGAATAACGGGTTAGAAATTCAAACATGTACTTAGCAAATTATGAATAACTCATGAATTGGGACGAGAAAAGCACTTTCTTTATTACTTTGAATGAGTCAACTTAAAAAAGTTGAGACCGGCCACTGCTCCGCGAACCTGATCCTGGGCTCCTCTTCAACTGTCCTCCAACTTCTTTTCTTTGTATCTCCTTTGGCACAAGGAAAGGCTAAAGGGTTGGGACAATGGGAATACGCAAATGGGCAAAGTTTGTTTGCTATATTTTTCCTCCTTCTAAATGGGACCCCTACCCCTTCTTTTATAGGCTAGAAGGAGCTAGGTATTTGGATGAACCCTCAGCCATGCATGGCCGAGAGTTTCAGTTAACTCACCCATAGCTTTTGTGTTCCATCGACAACTTTCCTTTTTTCATGCTTTTCTCAGTCCATGCGGGCTGTCTTAGGTTAGGCAGTGTATACACATGTGCAGTAATGGAGTAGGGCGCATGGGCCTTTATAAAATAGGATTTTCAAAGAGTTGTTCAGCAGTGCTTTGGCAAAGAAGGGATATGAGATGGCCTGATGCTAGGTAAGCAAGTATGGTGCAATTTAGGGTTGTAACATATGCCCCCTAATGTGTGAGGTCAAAAGAGCATCTGATGGCCAAAATACATTACCAATCTTTACTGACGTGCCGAACGATTGGGCCCAAGGATCAGGAACCGGGAGGTACCGTCTACAAAATAACAAATGTCTCATCGAGGTGAGCATACCCATGCTCGGGATAAAATAGAATCATGGATACCAATCAAATACATTGTAGATCCATGTTACATAAAGAGTATCTATGAACAATACACAGTGAAGCTACATCTCGAAATCGAAAAGATATACATATAGAGTATCTATCTTCTAGAAGTTGATTTGGCTTGATGACTGGAGATGAGGCCTTCAGAGCTCGAGCAACAACTTCAAAATCTTCAAAACTCGGGTAGGAGTGTAATATGAGTGTACGACTACACTACCCAGAGGTCTTCGATGGCTCGTCAGTCATGGACTAGATAATCTTGATGATCAGACTGAAGGCTTCAGTGATTTTGAGCAAGGACTTGATTGGATGTTCAGGATGGTCGGGTATGAGGGAAAGAGACAAATTGTAGAGGGGGCCGACTCAGGCTTGGTGAAAAACTTCCCTTGGAAAATAACATGAAAAATGATGAGACTCAGGCAGCATGGCATTAATCATAAGTCTACGAAGCAGGAGGCAACACAAACTCTCCATATGTTTGGAAGGATAACCAAACGGTGGAGGACACAACTCTATATATCGAGAAAAAGCTTCCTAAGGTCGTACTACATCCCATAGTCTGATGAACAAATGGACATATGTGCTTTATCCAAGGGTGATTCATTATGCTGCCAATAAAGAAAATGCTTTTCCCTTCCTCTTTTTGGGGTATATTTGATTTTTTTTTTTTTGTCCTTTTCAATAATTTTGGAAAAAGAATTAAGGAATATTACGTTACAAAGGAGGAAAGAGTGTTGCAAACATACAAGTTCAAGGCACAAGGACAAGACTGATGTTCAAAATAATGATACTCGGGAAAAATCCCCCAAGGGCCAAGGGTGTTAAAACGCAGAAGAAAATTGTTACAGGGATGACATATAAGGTATGCAAACGCGGTTAACAAAACACACAATGGTAACGTCCTTCTATGTAAGTTTAATGAGCCCAGGGAAGGTAAGCTCGGTGGTTTTTCATGTTTAGAGAGTCTGAAAAAACATAAAAGGAGACTCTGTTGGGGTACCTTTTTCGAAGATAGTCTAGTCGATTCTAAAAAGGGGTAAACTACCACTGATAAGACATTGATTCAAAACCATTTTAATGAGTGTGACAAGGACAAGATCACTCGGCTATTTTTTCATTTTTAAGGAGTCTGAAAAAAGCTTAACTATGGACTCCATCAAGAATGTTCTTCTACACCAGTTTAACGAGTGTGAAAGAATAAGGTCACTCAGTGATCTTTTCAATTTTAGGGAATCTAAAAAGAGCTTAACTATGGACTCCATGGGGATTCCTTCTTCATAAGTTTAGTCCCTCAGGCCCAAAAAATGGATAAAATTATAATTGAGAGTACTCTTCTATAGGGCTGAAGTTCCATAGAGTATACCTTTGTTCGTACAGTTGACCGTCCAGACCGAAAAAGGGGTAAACTACCTCCAGACAGATGTGACTTCAAATTTCAGTTTAACGAGCGTGAATGGCCACAAGATCGCTCGTCAATCTTTCTATGTTTAGAAGGTCTGAAAAGGGATTAAAAGAAGACCCATTATTTTTTGGGAGTCTTGAGGGTGAGGTTAAGAGCGAAGAAGAATCATGCAAATGAGGCTCAAACTCATATTCAAGAAAAACTGCAAGGACTCCCGAGCCTATAGTGTTGTAGAGACAGCAAGAATACCATAATGCAACCAGGATCTACCTAGGGAATCCATGTTTCAGTAGGCTCTACCACCAAGTTGCGACACTTCTAAAGAAGATATGATGGTTCCGTGTCACAATCTTATGGGATCGATCCTATGGAAAATGAAAAAGACAACGAGATACAAAAATCAAGGTAGAAACCTAACCTATGTGCTCAAGTTGATCGTCGGAAAAATTTTCATGGATCGTCAAAATTACTCAAAACTCCCAAAAACTGTCCCAATACCCAATCAAATCCCTCCGATGCAACTCCTGAATCACTCTAAATGGTTTTTGGTATAAAGAAATTGATAAGGGAGGCCAAAAAAGTGACAAAAAGAGGCCAAAAAGTCTATAAATAGAAGCTGGCAGCTCATTATCACCATTGCTGATTTGAAAATTGACTCTGGAGCCAAAAGACCCCCTTTGATAAAAACGGTGATTCTGGGAGCTACAGTGGACGAAACGAACTTCCGTCTGGACCAAGTAAGTACAAACTCCCCTATCTAGCTATTCAATTCTTTATTTTTGCTTTGCATTTCATTTTTTGGGCGGGCGTTGACCTTTAAAAGGTCAGCTCTAGGTCCACGCAGGCTGTCTCTGGATAGGCCACGTGTACACTCGGGTAGGGTAAAACCTACCTGCGTGGACCTCCCTTTATANTCACTCACCCACTCTCCGGAACCTTGCTGTTTTGGCAAGATGTATGTCCACTAGAGGGAAAGGGAGCATGAAGAAGTTGGTGAGTTGGTTGCGGAAGATCCGAATGTTGTGGCCACGTTAATGCAATGTGGTTTGTTAAATTTCTTCCTATGTCCTTTTATGCGGGTGCAACCGAGGTTACTGAATGCCTTGGTTGACTATTGGCACCCTGATGCAAAGGCTTTTATGCTAGAGGGGCAATCACTGGTGCCCACCACTGAGGATATCTACTTTTTGACTGGCCTCTCAAGGAGAGGGGAACCGATGAACTTCAGGATGTTTTCGTCGGGGCCGCATAACATAGTGGAACTGATAGCCCTACACTGTGAGGCTAGGAAAAACCGTTTGAGCTCCCAGGTGCCTATAAGAAAGATCACTAACCTATCACTATAAGCGATATTATTTCTCATTGGGTGGATTACCGATTCAGTGGCCTTGCATCAAGAATCCTGCGCACAGATGAACTGTGTTGTCCAGTGCTTGAATACACAAATTTTCGACTGGAGTACTACACTACTAGAGTGTATGAAGAGGCAATTGACAGATTGTCGTCAACGGAAATAGAGGAACTTTGGGTTCGAGAGTATTTTGTGTTAGTTATTTTTCGAGAGAGTTCCAATTTTTAGTCCTCGGGTAGTGGTACGAGGACATCAGGCCTCTTTTCCTGCTATGTGTAGATGGACAATATTACTGCCGCGACAGGGTGGTGGAAGGACCAACGAGTCCTTCGATGATGACTTTTTTGCATGGTTGTCACAGCAGATCCTGATTATAGAGGAATACCCCTATGCTGGGATTGATTTTTTGAGAGACCCGTAGATACCAGTACCTCCTGGTGAGGTGCGAGGGGAGATGGGTAAATCTCCACCTTTGTAGTTTTTTTTTCTTTTTTCTTTTTTTGTATATGTAATTTTTATGTCATTTTTGTTATATATCATCCTTTTTTTATATGCCAGAGTATTTGATGGATATACGTTTTTTGCATGCAAATGTGGGACCAGTGCGACCTACCGATTATGTAAGGAATAGGCATCGTCCTCGGCTAGGGGCCACAGCCACCACTGCCGGGGGACCAGCAGTAGCAGGAGACCTCCCAGCCGGGGAGGCTGAGAGGGTACTTAGACGAGTTGAGCGGAACTTTACTGCACTCACTCGCACAGTCTTGATGGCAGAGATTGAGGACCTGCTGCCATCTGTCCAGCCTCATGTAGTGGGGGCACCTTGGACGTGGGTGCGATTGTTTAGGCGTTTAGTCCATGCTGTGGACCAGTATAACAGGTCTTATAGGCCCTGAACCTATTTATACATTTACGTGCCACAAGTACTACTTGTATATATTTTTTGAGGGCATAAGCCCTGTGACTCGTTATTGGTCCTTTTTTTAGGCGCTTGCGTCCATCTATGTACTCTGGTTACTTTATGATATTATATATGGTTTTTTTGGTCTTTTGTGTCTTATAGATCATGGGTACAAATAATGTATTTACATGCTTATGTTAATGTTCTTTCATATGTGTGCAAGATGCCAATCTAAAATTTGATTAGCTAGAGTATCTGTAACTTGGTTTAATTTCCTAGGAACATGAAAATATGTAATATAATCAAAGTTTCGTTCTAAGAGACGTACCCTAAGGAATCGTCGGTGTAAAGTTGGATCATGAACCTGGTACACTATGTTTAATTGAGACACAACCAGTTGAGAATCGAGATAGAGCTGGAGATGAGAGATACCCAATGACAAAGCGTCACAAAGTAATTCAATAACTGCACTATACTCGGGGACATTATTTGTGGTGTCACCTAAGAATATACCTCTGGAAGATAACAACTGGCCTTGAGGTGTAAGGATTACCCAAGCTGCGGAGGCAAGCCGCTGAGTGTGTCGACTAGCACCGTCTGCATACCCAACGAACACCTCACAATCATTGTAACAACCCTAGTAAAATATATGTTTAGGGATTTTTAAGTAAAAATTAATTACCTGATAAATTTTTCTAACATGTTATTAATTAAACAAAGATTGGTATAATGATACTAATTAAATATTTATTAATTAATTGATTATTATAATTTGATTAATTAATTACCTGTTACATTCATTGACATGGGTATTAAATTTAAAAGGGTTAATAAATTTAATTGTTTAAATTAGAGGATTGTGTATACGGAGGGGATAAGGAGCATTAATAAACGGATAAGGAACATTAATAATTGGATAAGGAGCATTAATAACCGGATAAGACAATGAATTTGGGGATAAGAAAAGGGGAAGGAGGATATGAGGAGGCTTACGGAAGGAGGAGGGATGATTTTTTATTTTGAGGGTTCTCTTGGATTTGCGGAGGGGAGTTGAGTTCTGTAGTCAGGAAGGATTAGTACAGGGGGCACCAATTTGTTGGAGGTTTTGGGCATGGGGGCCAGGATATCCATATGGTATCCTGGAGCTAGGAAGTTGTCCTAGTTGGCAGGGTGGAAACACGGTTTGGGCAGAGTTGGTCTATGGCTTCAAGCTGGGCAAGGCAGCAGCAGGAAGGTCAACAAGACAAGCGGAGGGTTAGCATCAGACCAAGGTATTTTAAATTACGTATTTGTTTTATTTTGTTATGAAATTATTATTCGTTGATAAATTTAACATGCGTATGTGCTGAATTAAAAGAAATTATTGAGTTTTCTGCATTCAAGTAGAAGTTATTGTTTCAGTTTATGGAATAAATTTTTATTTAAATTAATACGGTTACTACACATGGTATCAGAGCCCTGGTTCAAAATCTGGAACCAAGGGCCTACCTACCTACCTACCCACCTAACTTGTAAGCCAAGTATACATTGATTTTAAGTATATATATTCATTAATAGGACATATTAATGTTAGAATTTTAACTACTTCTGAGTATTACCTTTATAAGAAATTGTTAAATTATAAACCAGACACTTTAACCACTTTTCCATTTTTGTAAAATTCATTATAATTGCGCACAATTTGAAAAAAAAATCTATATATATATAGATTTTTTTTTCAAACTCCTTTTGCATTCGTCTATTCTTATTCGTACAAACTCCTCTATCTGCATCAACAAAAAATGGTCAAACTTTGCAGTTAAGTCAGGAAACTAGGATTGGAATTATGCTAGACAATTTACATATACATCTTCAAAAAAAAATTAATTAAACAAAAACATTAAAAAAAAAAAAGGAGTATGATGGACACAATTTATACATAAATCTCCTAAAAAATTAAACAATCTTAAGCAATCTTAATACTCAGACCGAGGTTCAAACCCCCTAAAGACATGTTGCTGCTTTAATGTAGCCAAAACGAACCGGGTTAAAGTGTTGGTGACAAAAAATCCCCAAAATCTTGAGGCTACCTCTCTGATTCAACACTTCCTGGCGACCTTAAACACTACAGATTTGAAACAAAAAAATTCCCTAAAAACTTGAGCTTACCTCTCCAATTCAACGCTTTCGATCATTCCAGAGTGGGAGAAGAAACCTCAGACATGTTGTTCTGTTCAATTTGGAGGTTGTTTCTCTACGTACAGAACAAAGGCTTCTTTCACTCTCTCTCTAGAGGGCTTTCACTCTCATGGAGCTACTGTCCAGAGGGAGAAGAGCATCTTCTTTGCTCTTATGCTCAGGGAACTAACTATACGCTCTTAGAAGTCAATAAGGTTAGGGTAGACCATACTGATAGGAATGAGATAGAGACATTTCCTTTGTAATGAGAGTATGTTCAATATAATATATCGACATATATACGTTTACCTTTTCCATTGTAACAAAAAAATAAATTAGAAATATAATCACTTGCACAATGTAACTTTGCATGATCTTAGTGAGATGCATTGCTTCCCTTAAAAATATGTTTCTCACCCTTTATGCAAACCCTACCCAACAATTTACCAGATGGGAAACAAAAATTGAAAATAGAAGTCAGTCGAGAACAAACACATAAACGCCACGCAGTGAGTCACATAGAGGAGAAGCTCACAAGGGTGACCAAAGTGGGTGCGCTACACATCAATACGCAGGAGCCTACGGGGGTCAATACGTTGACCAAGCGCCAAGCCACGAGGGGGACCATATCGACGGTAATAATGAAAAAAAAAATGAAATAAAAACGCATGCAAGTATAAATATATGACAAATATATGTGTATAGAGGGGAATCCCACGGGTTTGACCCCGGGGCTTGTTTGGAGAATTTGGTGTAAACACGTCACAATAGAATCCATTACAAGTATTAATAATTGGATCAGGAGCATCTGCTTGCTGACACATTACCCAAGGAACTCTTTTGTTGAGCCCAACAGCCATAGATGCTGCCCATTTTACGTATGACTTCTTTGCTTCTCTGTAAGGCCCCTCAATATTGCCATACTCATTCTCAATATGAGCTAAGATAATCGGTCCCCCTTGAGAGGCAAAGAGTTGATCCTGCTTCATCATGTCCACGATCTTTGCATTGAAACGCTTCATTTCATTCTTAAAGGGCTCATTGTCAGTTCAGAAGTGGATCCCAGGAATTAAGTGTAACCAGAATGGAAAGCCACCATAGTTCCATTCTGCGCATACATATGGACCAATGAGAAGATGCACAAGCAGTCCAACCTGCTGCACTATTTTCACGAAATTTACCAAATCAAACCTATCTTCAAAGTAGTACTCGTTTTGTTTCTGCTCATGCATATTCCAGAACACGTAACTCTCAATGACGTCCAGACCTTTGTCCTTGGCCTTCTAAATAATATCAGGCCACATCTCTGGTGTGCTTCGAGGATAATGTATGGAACCAGATATGAGAACTCTTCGTTGGCCATCAATCAGAAGACTTCTATGATCATAGGTAACATTGGTAGCAGATACATGTTTCCAATAGTAAAATCCATTGAACAAAAATGCATATATCAGAACCAAACGAAGGTTCCTCATGAGATCCATAACCTGCAAATCTAGTCAGAGACTAATACCAACAAACACCAAGTTGAGTATCTATAATGTCAGATGCACAAAATACAACAAGTACATATTGTATCTGTGAAAATATTAAAGAAATTCTGCGAAAATATTACAGAAATTAAGGGGGAAAATGATTAATGAATAAGGGGGCATGTTCTTGCACCACACAGCCTGAACGCAGTGCCCAACCATGGTCGAGGAGCTACACAAACACAAAACACTTTTTTTTTATCAAAAAAATAATAATTAATAAAACAAAAAAAAAAACCCAATAGCCAATGCACCAGCACTCAGCCAATCACCTGCCATATAATACAAATCCCAGTGCCAAATGCCAAGCCATCAAGAAGGAGAATTCTACAAGAATTCCTTTGTGCACACTGCATCTGAAACAAAACAATATACAAGCCTAGCGCCGAGCGCAAATTCCACAAGGAACTACAGAGCGCGCAATAACCAGAGGAACGAGAGAGCTCACTCACCTCCAAGCCAAGCGCAAAACGTAATACACAGAAGCCATCGCCCAAGCAACAGTGCTCAGAGACAGGCATTGAGCCTGCCAAGAGGGACAAAGCAAAGTGGAGAGGCGACAGAGGAAGGACGTAGAAGTGAAGGACACGTTTAGGGTTTGGAGAGATAGGTGTAGGATTATTTTGGAGGAAGCAGGCACGTGGGCTTCATGCGTGCCCGATTTGATTTTTTTTTTTTATATTTTTATTTATTTATTTTTTTTTTATATTTTATATATTTTTATTTATTTATTTAAATTAACTTTTTAAATTATTACTAAATTTAAATTTCAATGGTTTAAATCGTAATTTTTTTTTATTATTAACAAAAATAATAATAATAATAATATAATATGCATACATATATTTAAATATATGCAGCAAATTAAAACTAAGTATATTAATTAATTAAAAGTAATTATGATTAATTAATTAAATTAAAATGTTAGAGAGCCCATGGGTTTTGAACCCAAGACCCCCCACCAAGTAAAGTGCCTTAAGAAGAACACTAACACCAACACGCCCTCATAAGTCTTTACAAATAAATTCTTATATTTAATTATATTAATGGTAACACTGTAGGAACTAAAGTAGCATTATGATTAGGAAGATATAGTATGAAGATTAAGACTAACTAGCTTATTACCTAACCTATTGATCCAGAGCCAGCTAACCGAGTTGAATCATAATTAGTGAATGCATCGTAAATCAAGGTAAAGGCTTATTTGGCGTCGCTGATCTTTGTATCCCAAGTATAAACTCCGATTGTCCAAACGTCAGGCTCATGAGACCGTACACACAATTCATCGAGCCGAGTACCAAGTCCCTCCACTCCATTCCACCAGTCAAAGTCAACGCTAAATCTCAATGCAGCAATCGACAATGCCAACACTACATGCCAAGGAAAAGCTCCCGAGTCAAGCATCCGAGGATATTTAGTTGTAAGCAAAAAGTTAAAAGGACTTAGACTAGGACAAGCGGGAAGGAGGTGACATATGCACTAGGAGAGTAAGCATAGGAATTGGAGAGTATAGTGCAAGGCTAGCGTAGCTACAGGGCAAGGGAACCAATAGTTTTTTTTTTTTTTCATAGGGGTGAAGAAATCAAGCTTAGATGCTTAATCCTAATCCTAACCTAGTCAATCCCCTAAAGGAGTAATGTCTATTTACAGACAAGTAAAGAAAACTTATGCTTAACCCTGTTTCTAGTTTGAGTAGCACCAATTTGAAATGTCCTAGAACTCACCCTGACAACTTTGGGTGATGTAGGTTAAAGCATATAGGATGGTCAGGACTCGAGGGAGTCAAGGCAGGGGAGCATCGTCGCAAGCACCACCAACACCACCAGTGCCACCACCACCATCACCCAAACTAGCTCTCATACTGCGCTCGTTGGAATCCATTAATGAGACTTTAAAGGGGTGACAACCGGCAGGGACTGGAGTGGAACCCCCACCGTCTAGAACGGGTAATCCAGAAGTGTCAAGGGATTTAGGAGGAGGACCTCCACCCAAAGACATCACGTGAGAATTGCAGAAGATCAAACTTCTGGAGTTTTTCGGGGGTCGCGCCAGTGAATGCGCGGAAGCATGGTTGGAAGGCATGACAAGGTGTTTTGTCTTAAAGGACTATGCGTCCAACTCAAAGGCAAAGATCACCATTTTTCAGTTAAGAGACAACACCTTGAACTAGTGGGGAAACTTGGAAAGACAACTGCACCTTACCCCAGACACAGTATCTTGGGAACTTTTCGAGGAGAGGTTCCGAAGGAAATATCTACCATCATACTACGAGGAACAACAGGTAGGGGCATTTCATGCCTTAGTACAGGGAAACAGAACTGTAGAATAATATGAGATTAGATTTATGGAATTAGTTAAATATGTTTCATATATGGATAATGACCAACGACAAGCATAGCGCTTCATCTATGGATTGAACCCTAAGATAAGAGCTATGGTGCGGATGTGGAAACCGTCTTCAATAACGAAAGCAGTGGAAAATGCACGTTATGCAGAGGAACACATGAACTTAACCGAGGTACAAGACCGACATTTCCGCATTATCTTGGATTCATAGGGAAGGCCCCGAGGACATTTCCTAGGGGAGGGGGATCAAGGCCACCGCCATATGGTAACAGAGTTGCGCCAAAGATAGTAGTCGCAAGGATTTCAATGGCAACAAGTGCAGCATCTCATTCATCACAAACAACGCAGACAGGCCCACGACCATCTCAGGGAACAACTAGTAGGGGCAGGGGTTCCAGGGGAAGGAACTCATTTCAGAGACAGTCACATAACAGTGCACATCTTCAATCTCGTGTTACCTGTTGGGGGTGCGGAGGACCCCATTACCAGCATGACTGCCCAAAGTTACAATCAGGGTTCATGCATAGAGAAGGAAAGGCACCGATGGGGAGAGCAAGTAGGAGACACCATATTTACGCAGCGGTTAATAATCACCAGGCCGAACATCAATCCATGGTGGTGGAGTCATCAAGTATGCTAAATCATATCAATGTTACGATTTTATTTGATTCTGGTGCGACAGATAGTTTCATTTCACCATCTTCATTAGAAAAGAGTGGGTTGGCAGCCTATGAGCACGATGACTTTAAACAAGTTGAGATGGCTACGGGGGAAAAACAAGCGGTAGGACCTAGTGTTGATAATTGTATAGTAGACCTGGGAGTGTGTACTACCAGGTTGAAGGTATATGTCACTGCTCTCAGGGCATATGACCTAATCATTGGAATGGATTGGTTAGCAACCCACTGAGCTTTGGTATATTGTTTCGCAAAGAGGGTGCTTTGTGTCGACGATGAAGGAAGACCAGTAGAGATCCAGGGTGTACGGAGAAAAGTGTCATTACTCTTTATATCAACTATGAAGGTTAAGCAATGCTTGAGACAAATGTGTCAATTGTATATAGTGGAAGTAGTGAATGAAAGGAAGGGACCCTCATTGGATCAGTACCTGGTATTGTCAGAATTTAAGGATATTTTTCCGAACAAGTTACCAGGGTTACCTCCTGAGAGGGAGCTTGATTTTACTATTGAGATAAAACCTGGTGCAGAACCAATCTCCAAGACTCCATATCTGATGACAGCACCAGAACTTTGTGAATTGCAAATGCAGTTGAAAGAGTTACTGGACTTAGGGATAATAAGGCCCAGTGTCTCACCTTGGGGCACACCAGTAATTTTTGTAAAGAAGAAGGATGGATCCTTACGACTGTGTATAGACTACAGGGACTTGAACCATGCTATAGTAAAAAATAGGTACCGAATGACGTGAATAGATGACCTTTTCGATCAGATGAAAGGAGCAGTGGTATTCTCAAAGATCGATTTGTGATAAGGGTATCATCAGTTAAGGATTAAGGAAGGCGATATCCCAAAAAATGTCTTTTGAACTCAGTTTGGACATTACGAGTTTGTTGTAGTACCTTTTGGATTGACCAATGCACCAGCAATATTCATGAGCCTCATGAACGACATATTTCATAAGTACTTAGACCGTTTTGTACAAGTATTTCTAGATGACATCCTCATCTATTCCAATAATGAAAGAGAACATAAGGAACACCTACGAGTAGTGTTGTCCTGCCTTAGAGAGAACAAATTATATGGGAAGTTGTCGAAGTGTTCCTTCTTCCAGAAAGAGATTCACTATTTAGGTCATATCATTTCCAGTGAAGGAATCTCTGTGGACCCAGAAAAAGTAAAGGCCATTATGGAGTGGCCAATGCCGAAAAATGCCCATGAGGTGAGAAGCTTCATGGGGCTAGCAGGTTATTACCAGAGATTTGTAGAAGGATTCTCAAAAATAGCGAAACCCATCACCACCTTGCAACGCAAAGGGGTTAGGTATGAATGGATAGAAGAATGTGATAGTGCATTCATTGAGATTAAGAGGTTACTAACCAGTGCACCAATTCTACGAGTGTCGAATATGGAAAAGGACTTCATAGTCTGCACAAATTCCTTGAAGCAAGGGTTGGGGGCCATGCTAATGTAGGATGGAGGAGTGATAGCTTATGCGTCAAGGAAGTTGAAGAAACATGAAGAGCTATACGTGACTCATGATTTAGAGTTGGCAGCTGTAATGCTAGCTCTGAAAATTTGGAGGCACTATCTTGTGGGGAGAAACTTTGAGCTCAAAATGGACCATCAAAGTTTAAAACATATCTTCACTCAAAGAGATCTGAATGCCAAGCAAAGGCGATGGAGTGAGTTTATGAGTGAGTACGATTTTGGTATTTTGTACATCAAGGGAAAGGAAAACGTGGTCGCAGATGCCTTGAGTAGGAGACCATGTATCTTCTCCTTGGTAACCTTAAAGGTCAATCTGAGGGAACATGTGTTGACACAACTCCAAGGAGACAGTTGGTATTTAAAGGTTACTTCAAACCTCTAGAGCGGGAGGCAGTTAGATCCAAAGTATGAAGGATATAGTCTGGAAACAGACGGACTGTTAAGATATCGAGGAAGGATGTACATCCCTGAGAATGGGGATATTTGAAGCATCATACTGAAGGAAGCTAATAGAGCACTTTATTGTGCACATCCGGATGTGAAGAAGATGTATGCAGATATAAGGAAACTCTTCTTCTGGGTAGGCATTAAGCATGATGTAGTCCATTTCGTCACCAAGTGCCTAAAATGTCAACAAGTGAAAGCCGACCACCATCACCTGGTAGGCCTCCTACAACCACATGATGTTCCTATGTCCAAGTGGGAAGTCATCTCTATGGATTTTGTTGTGGGGTTGCCACTCACATCCCATAGACACAATGCCATTCTTGTGATAGTGGATAAGTTAACCATGAGTTCTCATTTTATTTCGGTTAGAGACACTTACGATGTCACTGATGTGGCACGTGTGTTTGTAAGTGAGGTTATCTGTTTGCACAGGATACCTAAGAAGATCATTTCAGATAGGGACTCTAGATTCACTTCTAGGTTTTGGACAACTTTACAGTCAGCGTTGGGGACTCAGTTGAACTTAAGAACAGCTTATCATCCTGAAACGGATGGGAAAACTGAGAGAGTAAATCAAGTCATGGAAGACATGCTTAGGATGTATATAATGGATAATCAAACCCAGTGGGAGAAGTACCTACCTTTGGTAGAGTTTGCCTACAATAACAGTTATCATAGCTCCATCGGAATGCCACCCTACGAAGCTTTGTATGGGAGGCCATGTAGAATTCCATTGAGTTGGGATAGACTAGAAGACCGAGTAACAGTTAGGCCAGAATTGATTTAGGAGATGGAAGAACAAGTGATTCAGATTAGGCAGAGACTAAAGGAAGCACAGGATAGGCAAAAAATCTATGCGGATGCACACAGGACCGATCGAAGTTATGAAGTGGGAGACCAGGTTTTCATTCGTATCAGGCCTAATAAGAGTACCATACGGTTAGGGAAGGGGAAAAATTTGTCACCTCAATTTATAGGACCATTCAGGATCCAAGAGAAAATTGGACCCATTGCATATCGTCTTGTACTGCCACCCCACTTGCATAAAACTCATAATGTATTTCATGTATCTATTTTACGTCAATATGTTGCTGATGAATCACATAAACTAAATTGGAAGGAATTGCAGGTATCGAATGTGGGAACCCTCACAGTAGAACCATTACGCATATTGGACCGTAGATTCTGATAGCTCAGGAACCGTCTGGTAGACCAAGTTAAGGTCCAGTGGGACAAGTATAGTCCAGGATCTGCTACTTGGGAAGACGTCGAGACACTACGGTAAGACTATCCCTCACTTTTTTTACCACCTCAAGAACATGTTTCTCGAAGGTTGGGTGTATGTAAGACCATCTTTTGACTTAGACAGTCAGGATTACCTGAGGCCTATATACTTTATTTTCTAGTCACAATGAAACTATTAAGTGATACACCTAAACTTTAAATGTATGAACTTTTATGAATGATTAAATGTTATTGATGATGATGTATGTAATGTGATCTATTATGTGAATGTAAATTTTACGAATGTTTAAATGTTATTAATGATGATGTATATGATGCGACATATTGTGAGAATGTGAATTTAATGAATGTTTAAATGCTATTAGGATGATGTGGATATAATGCAATCTATTTTGGGTAAATGATAATCTTATGAATGGGTGTCAAAATTGAATTATGGGATATTATGAGATCTATTTCTAACTGAAAANGTTTAAATGTTATTGATGATGATGTATATGATGCAACATATTGTGAGCATGTGAATTTAATGAATGTTTAAATGCTATTAGGATGATGTTGGATATGATGCAATCTATTTTGGGTAAATGATAATCTTATGAATGGGTGTCAAAATTGAATTATGGGATATTATGAGATCTATTTCTAACTGAAAAACTTTGATGTTAATTTATTAGTACAGGGATACCAAATTGAAATGATGATAGTATGCAATTACATGATGATAATGCATAGAAATGTATGAGTTTGTGTTACAAACTAATATGCAGGTTATGGGCTATGAAATAGCCAAAGGATAAAGATGATGAAAGTGGATATTATGACCACTAGCCA
>JASDQU011507892.1:0-22778 GCA_032191745.1 Picea mariana
ACTGGTTCCTTTTTGAGCAGTTTACTGTGATAAGAGTCTATGGTTTGGAAGAGAAGCCATTTCAAAAGTGAGTGTTGAATTTAGTTGTTCTAGAGACTGGAAAAGTGAAATTCATTCAGTTACTCACTAAAAATCCAAGCTTATTAAATTAAATATTGATCGGATGAATTTCAAGGAAAAACCAAATCTACACAAGTAGGCGCAAAGACTAAACATTCAACCATGAATCAATCAACTTAGAGATAAATAAGGGATAGACAACAGAGAAAATTCTTATCCTTCACTCATCATCCATGCATAGAAAAAAAGGGCATTTGAATTTATAGGTATTTAAACACCGAAGTGACGACTGTCGATTCAGATCCTGGCCGACTGCTCAGGCACAGACTGATGACTAAAGGGATAAGGGATGAAAGATAATTTTTATTTTTTTCATAATAATCAATAAAACCCACACAGAGAAGTCATTGAAATAAGAAGTTTGGTTCGCCAAGGGATTTTCATTCAACTCAGAGGTTTATCATTCACAATGAAGAGTTTATTAATAAAAATGCAAAGATGTACCCAAGTTCAAGCAATTAAAAATGCATAGATAAATTGAAGTTTTAATCAATCAAGCCGTAGAGGCACTCGCTCATAAGGAGGCACAAAGACTAAACATTCAGCCATGAATCAATCAACTCAAAGATAAGTAAGGGATAGACAACATGGAAAATTTGTTAGCACAGGGGCAGACCCAAGGTTCAATGCTACAACAACACACCAACAAAACCCTAACTACCAGCCCTTTAGGCAACACCTGCGAAGCAGATGAAGTCTCACCCGAGGTAGAGGAAGGGGTGTCTATGAGACTCAGGTGTCTGCAACCTTAGCTGGGACATAGATATGTGATTATGATACTTAATAGAGCACTTATCTCCATCAGATACTCAATATACAATCATTACCTACTTCGCTTGATAAAACAGAGCTTCACATCATTCACACTGATCTAATGTAGTTAAGTACTTAGCATGAACAGGTGGATCAGATCTAGTAGAAGAAAGAACTAAGCATATTCATAGAAGTTAGATCTAACATTTTTACACATCATTAGCACAAATAATTAACAAATTTATCTATCTCTATCAAAGTACTTAGCAAGAGAGTCATAAACACATTAGGACAAGCACATAGTATAGCAACACAATATTTATGTGGTTCACCCCCACCCTGGGGCTAAGTCCACCAACTCTTCTTCTTTATTGTCTTCAATCAATTAGTTACAAGAAAAGAGCCTTAAAAACCTTACTCCACACAGGACAGAAGATCTGCGTAGCTCACTAGATCCTTCTTCCTTGCATTACATCACTAAGGCTTCCATAATCTGCTACAAGGACCTACACTTAGCTCTGAAAGTCTCTCACATTCATGCAAAAAGAACTTATAGAATCTACTTACACTTAACATACATTCACATCACATATATGCACCACCCCTCTATCTAGCCTAAGCGTCTATTTATATATTACAAAATAGGCCTAAACATGGGTAAACCCATGGGTCGACATCCTATTCCCATTACATATTCCCACATCCAAAAAAGGACTCAAAAAGGGGTCGAGGTCCCGCAATATCTGCTTCATCTTGTGCTCCTCCTTCGACAGGATGTTGAAGTCCAAAAATAGGTCAAACTTGACCAGATATCGACAAAATTTGGTCAAGGGCTAACAGGCCCCCAACACTCACCTGTGACTCATCCCTAGTCACTCTGATGTAGGAAGTTCTGCCTCGAACGCTTCAAGCTTATCTTGAACTTCTTTGACATGATGTTGTGCTACACACTCTTTTTCAACAATTTTTTGAATGACTGCATCATTCATAGGTCCTTCCAGGCGTTGTTTTTCAACAGTGCTAACCTGCTCTAGTTTTTCTCCCTGGCCTTCTATCCCTATAAACAATTGATATGGCCTTATCTTGTTTCGGTTGGAGTTTATGAGTTATCTCCATAACTCTGCTCTGGATATTATGGATTTGCTGCTGGGTGGTTCGATGCTCTTGAGATCTCTTAATTCTCTCCACAACTGATAGATACTTCAGTTGTTCTTGTAGTGTTTCTGCGTGCTGCTTCGCTTCCTGGAGCTACGACTCCAGTGCCAACAACTCTGGGTTCTCGGTAAGTTTCTCATACGTATGAGCACTATGATCAATGAATTTCTTGCATTCTGATGTAAGGGGCTTCAGTCTATCAACTGCACTGTGGGCAGTGGCTTCTCGCTGGTCTCTTAGCTCTTGTGGAGTCTTTGGTACAATGCATAGCTCTAAATCTACTATGCACTACTGGAGCTGCTGGATCACTTCTTCAAGTTTCGCTACTTGCTTTGTGACTTGATTCTCTTCCTTTGCTTCTATGATATTCACAGAGAAAAGTGCTCTGTTGACCGTTTCCTTCACTTCTAGTTTCTCTATGAGAAAATGGTCCTTGTTTCGCTGTAGCTGTGCCTTTTCTTCATTGAATTTTTCTTAGAGAGTGCTCTTTTCCTGTTCAGTAGCTTGACGCTATTCTAAATGTACTCCATGTACTTGTACCAAATCTTGGGTGTCTTGCGCTATTTCCTCTTGCACTCGTCAAAGATGAACTTCGAGTGTATCAACTATTCAGTGGATTTGAGCTAGCTCATCTCCCACTTTTGTCTCTCTCGACGAAGTGAAGACTACACAGATCGATTGTAGGGCTTGTTGTACTCCTCAGAGTTCAATCATGATTCGATCATACAACTCCTCTTTCTTTGCTACTTGCTTCTCTTCTATCTCCGGTGAAGCATCATTCAATGCTGCTATGAGGAAGTCGAAGTTACCAGAGGTGGGGACGATCTGCATCTTCGTCGTAGTGGCCTTCGATTTCTTCCGAGAGGAAGGTTTTAGAGGAAAAACTTTCCTTTTTTTCAGGGGATCATCCTCGTCACCCTGATGCTGCTCGACCTCTATGTCATTCAAATATACATCATCACCTCCTTTCTTGAGTGAGATGGAAGTGGTCTTCAAGGATGTGTTGTCTAAATCATGGACCTTTTCAGTATTCTTTATCTTTCTAGGTCCGGGTGTATCCGACACAGTTTCTGGATTGTCTATATCGGATATCTCCACAGGGTCTGCTGGAATGAGGAGGTCTGCCGACTAGTCCTTGGTGATATCCTCCAAGTCTTCCTCCATTAGCTTGTAATAGGACTGAAATTGCTACTTGTGCTCATCATTGTGCATTGTAATGTAAATGAAATGGTGGTCCACGCTGAATTTCATCAAAGGTTGGAACCTTTGTAAAGTATTTGGAGTTATGTGAGGTGAAAAATATTTGGCTACCTTCAACTGGTTATAGTATGTGTGAAATACAAAATTGTACTGCCACTATTTATTCATGTCACTCGAATACAAAAGTGTGCTGAACTTTGCAGTCAATGGTTCAAAGGGTTCGATGTCCTGGAAGGTTGCACCTTCTGACATCTCCCAAGCAATGAAAGCAATCATGATCATTAGCTAGCTGAAATGGAATTTGTATCCTTGATCCTGGGATTCTCTGTAGTCCAGCTCTAATTGGTTCACCAGGTACTTTGCCCAATTCATTTGTAGGCCCTCCGCGCACTTCCCTGCGAGGTCGACTACAAAACCAGTCACTTGAGTGGGTCGATTCTTGTGTACTAACTTTCCTGCAATCAATTGGTAGGCGAGGCACACTATGCCACTCTGGATAGAGGCTACCTTGTAGCCTCGCATTCCGTTTTCGACATCGTCGTAGGTGTTCTTGATCCTTTGAGCTAGAGCATGATCCATTGTTTTTTTGGGATATAAATCCTATGGGTCAGGGCCTTGTATACTTAGCCCTGTGATCTGAGTTATCAACGTCAGATCCACTATTATGCGATGGTTTAACCATAAATAACCTCCATGGTAACAAGACAACAACAATTTGACACATGCATTCACCTCCTGGTGTTGTTCGAAGTGCAAAATATTCATAACGTTCAACAGGGTGGACTGTGCGAGGTTGTGGGTCCATGACTGAGGGACGATATTTGAATTATTTCCCTTTTTTCTGGTCAAGTACTTATCCATGGAAAGCATGTTGTAAACTTTCCTTTTGTCGAGGTTGAATTCGTTGAACTTCAATGCTAAAATATTTTCTTGGTCTACGCGAACTACGAGTATCCCCTTCGGGAGGTACGTAGTGACCAAGGTGTACTCAAAATCTCTAGGCACGCTGTCGCATATTACAACACCACTCAAAGGTGGTATATAAGTAGGTAATATGCTCAAAATCAAATTAGCATTCGCAATATCATCCCTGTGCTTAGTTCACTTCTCATCTGGTGGTTGAGATGGTCCGTCTTGAGCAGTTGACAGAGAGGCTGACAGTCCTCTCATGGATGATTCTTGTACACCTGTGGATAATCCTCTCTCTGACATGACTCTTTCAGTCATCATGTCGATCAAAAATTTCTCAAGAACTCTTTCTACAGTGCTCAACTCGTTCTACATACACGCTCGGGGTTAACAATCTCAGGTTCAGTGGGTAGCTTAGACACAGTAATGAGAGAGAGAGAGAAGAAGAATGATGATCATGGTATAAACTCAATGTAGTCTATGGTCTCAAATTCTCAATTGGAAAAAGTGTTCTTGGTGCGTGGCGCGGTAAGATAAATAGGTAACTCGATCAATTGATAGGAGAGGCACACTGTGCCACTCTAGATAGAGGCTACCTTGTAGCCTCACATGCCCTTCTCGACATCACCGTAGGTGTCCTTGATCCTTTGAGCTAGAGCGTGATCCATTATTTTTCCGGGATAGAAATCCTGTGGGTCAGGGCCTTGCATACTTAGCCCTTTTATTCGAGTTATCAACGTCGGATCCACTATTATGCGATGGTTTAACCATAGATAACCTCCATGGTAACAAGACAACAACAATTTGACACATGCATTCACCTCCTAGTGTCTTCCTAAGTGCGGAATATTCATAACGTTCAGTAGGGTGGACTGTGCGAAGTTATGGTTCCATGACTGAGGGACGATCTTCAAATTCGTTCCCTTTGTTCTGGTCAAGTACTTATGCGGGGCGAGCATGTTGTAAAATTTCATGTTGTCGAGGTTGAAGTTGCTAAACTTCAACGCTGCAATCTTTTCTTGTTCTACACAAACTGTGCGTATACCCTTCGGGGGTACGTAGTGACCAAGGCATACTCAAAATCTCTAGGTACGTTGTCACGGTTTACAACACCACTCAAAGGTGGTATATAAGTAGGTAATATGCTCAAAATCAGCTTAGCATTCGTGAGATCATCCCTGTGCTTAGTTCGCTTCTCATTTGGTGGTCAGGATGGTCTGGCTTTATCAGTTGACGGAGAGGCTGGTAGTCCTCTTGTGGATGATGCTTGTACACCTGTGGATAATCCTCTCTCCGACATGACTCTTTCTGTCATCAGGTCTATCAAAACTTCCTCAACAACTCTTTCTGCAGCGCTCAACTCATCTGACATACATGCTCGAGGTTAACAATCTCAGGTTCAGGGGGTAGCTTAGACACAGTAACGAGAGAGAGAGAAGAAGCATGATGATCATGGTAGAAACTCAACGTATTCTGTGGGCTCAAATTCTCAATTGGAAAAAGTGTTCTCGGTGTGTGGCGCGGTGGCATAAATAGGTAACTCGACAATGGGTTGCTTGTAATGGGTATGAAGTATTCTTTAACTTGTTTCCGTCCGTTATGGCGTGGTCTCAATGGTCGGATGGCGAGATGGCTGGCTATAAATGGTTTTATATTAGTTCAGAGCATTGATCTAACAGTTATAGTATTTCCCAACAGCTATATTGCTTCACCATGGCGAAGTGCCATTTGTCATTGTTCTGATATCCCGACGAAGCTCGAATTTTGCAAATTTTCCTTCTGTGAGGTTCCCTCTGGGACTTTTTGTAATTTTAAACATTATCCCTTTTCTTACTTATCTTTCTAGCCTTCTTCCCAGTGAGATTCGTCTCAGTATTCCTTTTTCCATTCTGATTCTTATCTTTGTTTGACATAGTCATTGCACGTTGTTGAGATTCTTTCCTAGGATTCAGGGGTAATACCTCTTCTTTATATAGAGTAAGTAATTTAGTCTCATGTGGGTCTTCTAATGTTCTTGCATCTTCGACATCTAGGTCTCTAGTGTGAAATAACATCGATATGTTCTCCCGTCCTTCAATCAAGCATGCAATCCTTCCAGTCATGAAATCTTTTAACTCTTGCTTCTTTTGCTCCAAAACTTGTTCTTCTTTCTTTCGTCCAGCTTGATCTCTAACAGTCCAAGGTTTTCCTTGTAACATGGTGAACGAGGCGTTGTCTTAAATAAATTTAATAATCTCAAAATATTCTTCTGTCGAAGTTCCATTGGCATTCATAGGTATCTGAGTGAGCTTCCCACATAGGTTTACAAGTTTTCCTCTGAATAATCCTATTCCTCCTAATGAAGGAATCATAGTAGGCTTCCGTATGGCTTCCCAAGTTCTCTCTATCATGATATTCACCTATGTTTCCTCATCTAGAACACATTCAATGTCGATGTCTCCTATTCTTGCTTCGATGCATTCTTTTTCTTTGAGTATCCCTGATAAGTTGATATGTCGGTGGTCATCCATGGTTTCTTTTATCTGTAACAATACTTTCTCTGATTTTTTCTGGGATTCTTCCATTCCTGGATCTGCCTTAGGGTTTTCTTGATTCAGGTTCATTCTTTCAACTTTAGCAATCATTCTAGGGTAATCCAACACTTCATGGTCCATAGATTTGCAACAAAGACAACTAGGTCTTCTTCCAGGGCATTCCTTAGCAATATGTCCTGGTCTTATGCAGCTGTAACAGAGGGTTAATCCTCTCTTTCTTTTAAATGATCCCCAACTTCTCTTGTACTGCGCGCTAGGAGCATAGGAACTACCCTGCAACAAATTCTCTCTAGGATCCTGCATCCATTTGTTAGTCCAAACATTCTTTCTATGCATAGGTATAACATGTCTTTCACTATTCTTGTCAGATCTATTAATATCATATCTTCCTTCATCTATCAATACCCTAGTTTTCGAACTAGGAAAGAATCTATTAAACATACCTAGATCCATACTCTAGAAACAAAAATTTCAACTTATCTTACTTCTACAGAGCACATAGCTTCCAGATCTAAAACTTTTCACTATTCTTACCTTTATCAGAGCACAGAGCTTGCAGGTCTTACCTCTTTTAATCATAAATTCTCACTTTTACCTTTATTAGAGCACAAAGTTTCCAGATCTTGCTTCTCTCCTTCAGATACGCCTTCTTTTCTTCAGGTCGAGCTTCTTTCTTTTAGCACAGAGCTTTGTAAATCAAGTAGAATACTATGCACTAGAACAAAAGATCTATGCATAGAGCTTTCACAACTTCAGGATGAATCTTTTCTCAAAGCTCCTTCTTTCTCAGTTCCTAGCAATCATAGTTTCAGGTCCCGACAATGGAACCATTTTTTGGCATAGGGGAAAACCTAGGGTTCAACGCTAAAACAACGCACCAAAAAAACCCTAACTACCGACCCTTTTGGAAACACCTGCGAAGCAGATGAAGTCTCACCTGAGGTAGTGGCAGGGGTGGTTGTGAGACTCAGGTGTCTGCAAACTTAGCTGGGACACAGATATGTGGTTATGATACTTAATAGATCACTTAGCTCCATGAGATCCTCAGTATACAATTAATACCTACTTCGCTTGATAAAACATACCTTCATAACATTCACACTGATTTAATGTAGTTAAGTACTTAGCACACATAGATGGATCAGATCTAGTAGAAGCAATCACTAAGCACATTCATAGAATTCAGATCTAACATTCTTACACATCATTAGCATAAAGCATGAACATATTTATCTATCTCTATCAAAGTACTTTGCAAGAGAGTCATAAACACATTAGGACAATCACATATCATAAAAAAACAGTATTTATGTGGTTCACCCCCACCCTGGGGCTACGTCCACCAACTCTTCTTCTTTATTGTCTCCATTCAATCGGTTACAAGCAAAGAGCCTCAAAAACCTTACTCCGCACAGGATAAAATATCTGTGCAGCTCACTAGATCCTTCTTCCTTACGTTACAGCACCAAGCCTTCCACAATCTGCTACAAGGACCTGCATTTAACTCTGCAAGTCTCTCACAGTCATGCACAAAGAACTTACAGACTCTACTTGCACTTAGCATACATTCACATCACATACATGCACCACCCTTGTATCTAGCCTAAGCGTCTATTTATATATTACAAAATAGGCCTAAACATGGGTAAACCCATGGGCCGACATCCCATTCCCGTTACATATTCCCACATCCCAAAAAGGACCCAAAAATGGGTCGAGGTCCTGCGATCTCTGCTTCGTCTTGTGCTCCTCCTTCAACATGCTGTCGAAGTCCAAAAACAGATCAAACTTGACCAGATATCAACAAAACCTAGTCAAGGTCCAACAAAATGTTTATCCTTCACTCATCATCCATGCACAAAAAAGCAGGGAATTTGAATCTATAGGCCTTTAAACACCAAAGTGATGACCATTGATTTGGCTTCTAGCCGACTACTCAGGAATGAACTGATGACTAAAGGGATAATGGACAAAAGATAAAACCTACATTTTCATAATAATCAATAAAACCCACACATAGAAATCATTGAAATCAGAAGTTGGGTTCGCCAAGGGAAATCAATTCAAAAAAATAGCAATGGGATGGGATATGCGAGATGGAGTTAAGGGTTTAAACGAACTTGGGTGATTCCAAGTCAATTGAGGATCACATTTGTGATTCAATATGTGATTCGTTGTTTCCTCACATAGTTCCTACCATGTTTACATTATAATAATTCAATTTTAAAGATGGATGGATGTTGAATTATTACTCTTTCTTTAATGAGGATTATTTGAAGTTTGATTTACTTTATTTATTTGTATGCATGATTAGTTAACATTTTAAAAATATGCATTAGGAACATCGCTTGTTATTATCGTCTACGTGTGGGATATATGTGTGCTAGCTATGCCTACATATCCAACACACGTACAATATTATGGTTCAATAAACACATTAGTTACTAATTTCGAGGTTATTAATGAGTTAATTAATAAGTTGTCAATTTGAAGTTCTATTATATGAATATAAATATCATCAATAAGATAAGCCTTCAATAACTTGGGTCAATATGTGTGAAGTAATATTATATGAATGTAAATATCATCAATAAGATAAGCATTCAATAACTTTGGTCAATATGTTTTGTCAATCTAGTCCAAATATAAATGAATCTTAGCAATGAATATTTCTTTCTCGCATTATGAAATGAAGAACATAAAAAAATGCAAAACTTGGCGTGAATTACCTAATCATGTTAATCATTGAGTTTGTGAATGAAATTTTTGTTTGAGAACTCAACTAAGGGAGCATATATCTGGGAATCAAATCCAATATAGGGCCATCCATGCCCAAAGTAGTGTGGTTGGATGAAATACATTCCATGTTATTTTCCTTGCATCAACAATCAAAGGAATTGTCCCCATGGGAAAATTGACATTCGTAAATGCAAGGTGTCTAAGGGATTGAGGGAATTTAATCCTTGTACATGCAACAAACATACCATATGCATTCACTTGTTGAGAAGTGGTGCAATGATATTCAAGGTGTTATAGATCAAGGGATCTCATGTATTTTATTTATAATATGATAATCTCATCTAATAAAGACATCATTTCATGTGTATGACTCCTTCAATATCCTCAATATTTTGAATAAACTTTATAATCTGCTTACTTTATTAAAACCATACAACCAATATTTTATATCATCAAAATATTTTGATTACATTTTATAATCTAGATTCACATTATTAAAAACCTACAACCAATGTTTTGTAGCATAAAATGAAAAAAGATTGAAAACAACATTACTTAAAAGATTGAAAACAACATAACTTACGAAAGAGTTAATATAATTTAACGGTAAACAAGGCATTGTAATAAACACTGTAAGCTAAACTTTGTAAGAAACTTATGATACTCTAATATTACATATGTAAAAATGGATTTATAAATTGAATTCCTAAATATTTGAAATTTTTATAAAATACAAAACGTTTGAAGTAAAAAGTTGGACAGTTTGAATTTTTTATAAAATACAAAATGTTTGAAATGACTGTGAGTTGGACATGGCGAGCCAACCATGTGGCCAAGCACATGGACATGCTCACGGCTTGGCCACAGGGTTGTCTCCCCACATCCAACGCAAAACCAATTTTAATAAGAGATTATCTATGCACAGAAAAGCACGGCATTTGAATCTATGTCTTTAACACCGGAGTGAAAGATAGTAGATTCGGCTCCTAGCTGACTGCTTAGGCACAGACTAATCACTTAATGATTACTCTATTATTTTAATTGTTAAATTTCTATATCAAATTTAAAAACTTAATTTTTAATTATTAAATGTCTATATCAAATTAACTAAATCCATATTGTTTATAAATTATTTATTAATGTTTTTATATCAAATTCCTATTTTTAAGTAAATCCATATTGTTTATAAATTTATTGTTTGTCTGTATAATTTGAACATATAAACAAGTAATTTTTAAATTGTCTTCAATATTAAGTTATATTAAGATGAGTGGGAGAAAATGGAGCAAATGTAATATTGGGAGGCTTGGTTGGAGTTAGAAATCTAGATTGAGAGCAATCATGACAATAATTTCAAATGTAAGTGCATCATAACCTATTGTAAACATAGTAATTTGAATTTTAATGGGATATATATTTTGAAGAAGATGCAATTCAGTGAGTCTTAATTGTCACAAAATTGATGGAAATTTATCTTCTTTATATTGAATTAGTTTGAAATTTTAAAACTTTAATACTTAATTTCTTATTTATCTAAAATTCCAAAAAATACTAAAAACATTTCTTATATAAAAATAGATTTGTTTATTATAACCTTTCTCCATTAACTTTATATTTATATATCCATTTTAATAATTATACTATGTTTCATTTACCTAGAACTATTTATAAATAGGATAACAAATATGGTCTCACTAAGATGTTAATACATTCCTATATTCATTCTTATAGATGTCACAAAGTCATATATAGGTGCATGTCCTTTATAGATGGACATATGGAAAAGAATTGTTAAATGTCATATATATTACACTATAAAAATTTGTCACAATAGATCATACCATAGTTTCTAAAATCAATTATATGTAATGTTTTGTTTTAAAATTAAGATTTAATTTACTATTTGGATAAGAAAACAAAACAAAATGCTTAAGAAAATAACATACCAACCATGAACAAAATTAACATACCAATCATGAACAAAATGAACAGAATTAATTATGTTCTATTTCTGTCATATTTATTTTAGATTTAATTATGTTAATTCTGTCATTTTTCATAAAATGACAACAAATCCAACAAAGATTAGAAACACACATCAACTTAGCTATTTATTACTCTTAGTTATAACAACATATCAAACACAGATCATACAACATGAACACATCTTCTTATATGAGTCATAACCCTATATTATGTTGATATCATAGACAGATAGAGTAGATTATCATAAGTTGAATGTAAAGGATGTTGTTGTATTTGTATTAGTACTGAGTTAGAACCAATCCCATAAATATGAAAATGTATAAGAAGTGCATACATGTAACATATGAGCACAACCGGTATAGGTCCTATTCATATCCTATACTAGGAGTACGACCCTAATCAATAAGAATGCAACATCACTGCCATTATGAACGAAGATGATGGAATTACTTCTAAGCAAAGAATGTAGTGTAATTCAATTTGTTCAGAGGGCTTGTTGTGGTCTCATATCATATTATCTCATTACTTCATCATGTTCAACCCTATACAGTTAGCTGGTATGATTACAACATGTTTGATTCATGGTTTTGTACACTTCCTTTATCCCTATTGTTTTATATGATTGTAATTTTTAACTAAAAATTTAAATTTCTTAAAAATTTAAATTAGCAATTCTGTTAGCAGAGAAGTGGAGTTTTTGTCAAAGTTGTACTTATTTTTCTCCTATTGCAACAACTACTATAGACATATTTTTGTATTTCAAGCATTTTGTTATGTTTGTTAAATATTGTGATATGTATTAGGTCCTTTATGGTGATGTTTCTTTACAGTTGTTGTCAGTGTCTAATTTTGTTCAGTTTGGGCACTATTCAGGGTAGTAGTGGCCTTGTAGCAGTCATGCTTAACCCTTGGTCTCACTGTTTATAGTTATAATAGCTAGTTTGTGTCCTGCCCTAAAGTTTACAGTCTCTTCAGACCTCTATCTATTTTCTGCAACTTTGTCTACTTGCTTAGTGATTGTATGTATTTCCTATGAAACTGGTTCTAGATCTACTTATCCTGCTTCTTGAGGTACTACATGGACATGGACGAATATGGCCTTGTCCATGTACATTGACATGCCCGAATTCGAGCCTGTCCCTATACATGGACACGGCCATATTCGTCCCTGTCCATGGACAGGGATAGGTTCGAATTCGGTCCTATCCCTGTACATGGACAGGGCCTAATAAGGCCCTGTCAACATTTTAAACAAAATTTCTAAACTCTAATTTTTAACTAAAAATTTAAAATTTAAACATAATTGAAATTCTAAATTCTGTAATGGTCAGTGTAACACATAGCCTTTACTAAGCTAAGGGACATGGCCATATTCAGCCCTGTCCATGTATAGTGACAGGCCTGAATTCGGGCATGTACCTGTACATGGACAGGGCCGAATAAGTCCCTGTCAATATTCTAAACAAAATTTCTAAATTCTAACTTTTAACTAAAAATTTAAATTTCCTAAAAATTTAAAATTTAAACATAATTTAAATTCTAAAATCCGTAATGGTCATAGAATAACACATAGCCTTTAATAAGCTAAGGGACAGGGCCATATTCGACACTGTCCATGTATAGGTACAGGACCGAATTCGAGCCTGACGCTATACATGGACAGGGCCAAATAAGCCCCTGTCAACAATCTAAAACTAAATTCTAAATTCTAATTTTTAAATAGAACTTTAAAATTTAAACCTACGCCTTTACTAAGCTAAGGGGTAGAGCCATATTCGGCCCTGTCCATGTACAGGTACAGGCCAAAATTTGGGCATGTGACTATACATGGACAGGGTTGAATAAGGCACTGTCAACATTTGAAAAATAAATTCTAAACTCTAATTTTTAAATAGAAATTTAAAATTTAAATGTACACCTTTACTAAGCTAAGGGACAGGGCCATATTCGGCCCTGTCCATGTACAGGTATAGGTTCAAATTCAGGCTTGACACTATACATGGATAGGGACGAATAAATCCCTGTCAACAATCCAAAAAAAATTTCTAAATTCTAATTTAAAATTCTAAATTCTAAATTCTAATTCAAAATTTCCTAATCTATACATACCTGGACTGAATGCCCGCAACTCCAATGTCCTCATGCCTGCATCTCCAATGTCCACCTACCCGCTACTCCAATGTCCGCAACACCGCTCGTCCGCAACAAACACCAAACACCAAACACCAAACGTCCGTCCGCAACAAACAACAAACACCAAACACCAAACACCTAACCTCCAAACACCAAACGTTCGTCCACAAGACAACCCACCCGCAAAAAACACTAAACACCAAACACCAAAACTCCAGCCGCAGCAAACAAAAAACACCAAACACCAACACTAACTAACATGTATGAACTAACTAACAACTCGCAAAAACTATAGCAGGTGCGATGTGCGGGTAATATATAAACCATTTTTCGACAGAATAATCTTTTGGCTGAAACATTATTTCGGTCGGAATATCTTTCGCCTGAAAAGATGTTACCGGATGAAAAATATCCGTTCGACTAAAATTGTACACGAAAATCATGTAATCATCATGGTACCGTTTAATTTGACATTCAAAGGTTTAGCTGAAACATTTTCTGGCCAAAAAAATAAGACTTTTGGCTGAAAAAAAAAATCAATTCGGCCGAAACAATGTCTTTTGGAATTTTGGAGACTCAATTCTCACGAAAGTGTTACCCACCTTCATGAATTCACCCATAATAATGATGTGAGAGAAGGAAATTCTTAAAGATAGGGGCAAGGGAATCGAAGGAATGCAAAATGAGGTGGAAAGTTAAGAAGTTCCTAACAATGGGATAAGCAAATTGAAAAGGAGGAAAACCCAATTCTATGTGGAAGATTTTCTTAGAGAGTTAAATATAGGGGAAAGGAAATTGAAGAAATGAAAAATGAGGTGGAAAGTTAAGAAGTTCCTAACAATGGGATAAGGAAATTGAAGAGGAGGAAAACCCAATTCTATGTGGAATATTTTCTTAGAGAGGTGAAGTAGCCATGCGACTCAAGGATTCACCACTAACTTCATGTAGTACAAGCTTTGCATTACCTGAAACTTCCATGTTAGAGTGTTGTATAGGGATATATAGAAATTGTTTATTTGCAACTATCTTTTTATGAATTCATATATGTTATACGTGGATGCTTGTAAACTCATTAACATGCCCATAAGATTTTAGTGAATAAAAAAAACAGTGTAACTCATTTCTAGTATCCATTGTTATGGAAGACAAAGGAAAATGAGATTAATAACACATGCATCACCACAAGAACTATGGATCACTATTAATGATATAACAAAGATGAATGTAGGAAAATAAATTCAATAATATGCAAAAGAAAACAAGGTAAAGTTTAGCGAAATTTAACTTTTTAAGTTTATTGTTCCATGTATTGAGACGAAATTCAATGAATTTCTATTCCATGATGAATTATGTTTGAGATACCTATTGATCACTTTCTCATGTGAGATGTAAAAGAACACATTCTATAACAAAGATGAATGTAGGAAAATAAATTCAATAATATGCAAAAGAAAACAAGGTAAAGTTTAGCGAAATTTAACTTTTTAAGTTTATTGTTCCATGTATTGAGACGAAATTCAATGAATTTCTATTCCATGATGAATTATGTTTGAGATACCTATTGATCACTTTCTCATGTGAGATGTAAAAGAACACATTCTAAAAGTTTTTTATTTCCATATACAAAGTTTTAAGCCATACAAACTATGTATTCCTTGATTAGCTTACTATGGATATTTATTTAAAACAATAACGACAAGATCCCAAAATGAAATCATCCAAAATTAGAAATAGAAATAGTGTTTTCATGAGGAATTTCGAAATTAATGATATAAATAAATGAAAGAAATAAAATACTTTTCCTTCAAAGGCAAGGATGAGGTCGCCATAGAATAAAACTATAGAAACTTGAATTAAGACAAAGGAGAGTAGTCATAATTTGATCTTCATGGTATGAAACTGCAAAGACTATATGGAATTAAGGGTACAAAAGGGAAAATAAGGGGAAATGCATGGAGGTCCGTACTTACAAAAAAATGTAGATAGATTGATGGAATTTAAACCATTCTCTCATTGCATTTTTTTGTTTAAATAATATTTTCCAATTCTTCCACAAGCACTCAATAAAACCTAGTTGCCTCAACTACTTTGTAATCATGTGACTTTGAATATTACTTTGATAGAATGGCTTACCCATAATTTGATCTAATCATGAAGAAGGTCATACTCATTTATTATTTTACTCATATTGAACATTTCACTTTCGATGGGGTAAGGGAAGTGAAGGGATGAGGGAAGTGAAGGGATGAGAGGTGGGGTAAGGGGTGTTGATATTATGGTAGCTATGAGAGGTATTTACCTCCACGTGTAAACCTGACGAGGATAGAATACTAGAAGAAGAAAGAAGAAACCCTAATGAGTTGGATAATAACCTTAGAAGACTTGTAGGCTCAAGAAGATAATTTATATTAGGTTATTAGCCTCCAAGAGAAGAAGTTGGCCAGAAATAATATTATATACTGAACAGACAGATACCCAGAATGAGAAGTCAACCCAGGCAGTTAGCCAGAATTAGTATAAATATAGGAGGCCAGTTCGCATTCTTGTAGGCAGTCTCAGAATTGCAGAGCATCAACTTGTGCGCACTGCAGTGCCCAATCTTGTGTGTAGGTTTGAGGAGAGCTGCCATTGCAACTACTACAACTAGTAGATCACGTTTGGCTTGGACTATCTTTTGGTTAGGGTTTGGACTATCTGATCAACTCTTTTTGGTGTGCTATCCTTGGGGAAAGGTGTGATACCCTTTGTTTGGCTATCTAGCCTAGGGTTTGCTTCCAGAGTGATTCTCTGTCAAGGTTAAGGTGCTCGGAGGGTGGCTTTGGCCTATGGTTGGGTGACAATAGAGATATTGTCAATGGGAAAACAAGCACATCCATTATATTCTAATAGGTTATGGGCCCACACCTCATATTAAGCTCGTTGAAGAACTGCCTCTAGGGTTTCCTAGTAGGAGCAGTCACCAAAGCACTGCTGCTAGGGTTACTAGCAGGTGCAGTTGCAGAAACCCTAATCCTTTCGTTGAGTCACCTTAAGTGAAGGGATTGACCTAATCTCTAGACAGATCAATGCTCCCTAGCCTGGCGCATCTCCTGGTACTCTTAGCAAGCCAAGATGTCAAGTTTGAGTTTGTGGTCAAATCTAGGGTTTGACTAAGTCAAAGAAACCATGACTTATTCTATGAAGTCAGAGAACAAGTTAGATGGAGCCTCTAACTTCAGAGCATGGAAGACAAGGATTGACCTCATCCTTGCCAAGAATAAAATGTTGGATATCATAAAAGGAAAGATCGTGGAACCAGNAGGAAGACAAGGATTGACCTCATCCTTGCCAAGAATAAAATGTTGGATATCATAAAAGGAAAGATCGTGGAACCAGAGTTTGAAGAAGGAAAAGAGAAGGAATCGCAAAATGTTGCATTTATGGAGAAGTTCAAAGACGGTGACATCAATGCCATGAGTATCATAGTGGAATCCATAAAAGACCACTTCATACCCTACATCTCCCATCTTGACTCATCAAAGAAGATGTACGATTCCCTAACAAATCTCTTCTCGATCAGAACATTGGACAAGTTATGAGTCTGAAGAATGAGCTCTGTGACATGAAGATGAATGATGATGACAACATAACATCATACTTTGTGAGGATCTCCCAGTTAAGAGATCAAGTACAAGCTATTGAAGAAATCACTTCAGAGAAGGAATTGGTAAACATAGTACTCAATGGTCTTCCTAAGACGTGGGATGCATTTTCCACAAGCATGAACACAAGGAAGGAGTATCTAACATTTGAAGAACTTTAGACTTGATGTGTTCAAGAAGAATCAAGGATCAGTGCAAAAGAGAAACCCCAAAAAAAGTACAATGATCAAGCCTTCAAAACAAGATTCAAGAATTTTAGGAACAAAAGGCCACTGTCAAATCAAGAGAAAGACATTTCAGAAGTACATTCCTTCAATTGTTGAAAGTATGGCCACTACAAGAATCATTGTACTGAGCTAAATACAATGAAGGGGAAACATGAAGCATCAGCTGTCAAAGAAAAGGAACCTACAAAGAAGACTAAGAAAGACAAAAGAGACTTCTTCTTTTGAAGGTAACAATACTCTTCTTAGTTCTTATACATATCTTGTTTGCATCGTCTCTATACATATCTTGTATATCTATCTCCTGGAAGATAATGTGTTACAAGAAGAACTATATCGATGAAAGAACAAAAAAATAAGGATTTATATCATTAGATAATACATGAAAGAATGAAATACATCAAACAAATCATGTGGAAGCTATTGCAAGATAATCCAAATCAATCATGAAGAGACCTAGATGAAGCAAAGACAGAAATAAGTCAGCAATCGAGAGGAAATTAGAGAGAGACTTATGAAATTTTGTAGAAGACAACAAGACGGAAGCATGGAATCGGCTAGACAGAGAAATCCAATTATATATTGCAGAAGACAATAAAGATGTAGACGAATGCGTGGACTATGTTAGACAGAGGGAGCCAATTATAAGCACTCTTATATGAAGCAAGGATTAGGAGGGAGCTAATCCTATGATCCATTAAAGATGATGAAGTATATATCCATGGTAGTAACCATGAAAGACAATACATGTTTAGTTCAATCTTAGAAGAAGTCTTCTTCGAAGAGAAGCCTTAAAGTATCCCTGGTTGTCCATCTAGATCCATGATCCTATGATAAAAGAAAGATGTGGAATCTTTAGGGCATGGAATCTATAAGAAACTTCATGGACCCAAAATATAAAGAAAAACTTGAGGAAGAACATGAAGATTCCAAGAAAGAAGAGAAGCATGAACAACCAGTCATTGTATTGAGAATCACAAGACTACCAACCTAATATGAAAGCAATCAAGCAGAACTAAAAGTTGTGATGAAGAACAGTATACGGAAGACTTATGATTGAAAGAATTGCAAGATCTAGAACTAAAGGTTCTCCTAGATTGAGGGAGAAAACTATGATGATTTGTTGTTCTGGTAAACCAAACTTACCTCTGCATGAGTCATTATATCATCCATAGGTTGGAGTGCTACATCAATATTAATGCAAATACTGTTCCCCAGAGAAATTGAACAAAGAGCATATGAAGAGGAACCTCAAGACCTTGAGGCATACCAGAAAGAGACCCTTGTATACAGATGGAAGAAGATAACTTGGTGAAGAACCTCCAATGCACAACATAAGCGTGGTGAATATTCTCTATAATAGAGATATTGTATCAAGATGATTACTCAGTAGATCAGATTTCATGATGACAGAAGAAGTGCCACATGGATATGTTCCAATGTTCCAACAATGATATACTTTATTGATTAGAGCTACATGAAGCCTTTAAAGAAGACTAGTACTTTAGAACAAAGTACATTTGAAATCAAGCATTACATTATCCGTGATGAAGTTCAGAAAGGATAAAGAGGTTCTCCATTACATATCTCCATAGATGAGCATATAAACAGACATCTTGGTAAAGCTTCTATCCAAGATGAGAGAGTTTGTGTACTCAAGCTGGAGCTCGTGAAGATGAATTCCCTATTGAAAAAGGAAGAGATGACTCCGAGGTTGGGAGGGAACACTGATATGTATTGATTTATGGACAGTCATTTTTCAGTTCGAAAAATGGTCCAGGATGAGGAGTTTCCTTTCCAGTTCAGAAAGTGGATTGATATTTCTAACGGACAACGATTTACTATTGCGGTTAACATGGGAAATGGTCCAGATTGTTGATGTATCATAGACAATGACTTCCCATTGTGGTTAACATGGGGAGTGGTCTAGGGAAGTCTCTCTTCTTGAGGATTACTCAAGAAGACTGGCCCGCCTCACCGGACAACGATTTCTCATTGTGGTTAACATGAGGAATGGTTCATTTTAGAGGTTGATACAAGACAATCTTTTCCTCTTGTGGTTAACAGAGGAAATGGTCCGGACAATCATTCATTAGGGTTTATACATTCTCTCCAGGGTGAACTTTGATTAGTGTAGGAGGAATGGCCCAGGGTGGGGAATGGTCTAGGCTCAACAATCAGGGACAGACATTCCTTAGGGTTTATACATTCTCTCCAGTGTGCACTTTGATTAGTGTAGAAAGAATGGCCCAGGGTGGGGAATGGTCCAATCTCGTAAATCAAGACAATTATTCTTCCTTGCTTGAGAAGAATAGTCCAAACAACTCATCATTGATGTTTTACCTTTTGAGAGCATACATTCTTTCAGATCTCAGAGATGGGAGCGAAAGATTGGCCCAGATGATTCAGTTTATATCAGAACATTGTTTCTGTGTAGGTTGATATCAGATGATTGTTATGAATATTGTATGACATTAGATGTATACTACTGTGGTGGATGTGTTCCACTGTTCGTGACTATATGTTATTGATCAAGAACTTGTTTTCTACCTTGTGTGGTAGTGTACCATTGGATTGTATTTATGTACTACTATGGATAGACACAGTTGTGTTCTATTTTTGTTCCAATTACCTTGAAGACTGTCAGCAGTTTGGTAAATACTTATCATCCAGATGAATGATGAACATATATTTTCCAGACATAAAATGGTTCAGAACATTTACTCTTCTAGATTAGAAGAATGGCTCTTGTATCACTCTGTGGAGTGAGCATCATGTCTGATTACTCAGATAGAATATGGTTTCAAGAGATGATGCAGTTGATGATGGTGCTCATGATCTAGTCATGATCTAGTCTATATAACTATGTTGATGCTACCGGGTGAATGGTATGGTTTGTGCTCAATACCATTACTTGTAATACCTCCTTAGATAGGAGGGAGTGTTGATATTATGGTAGTTGCGGGAGGTATTTACCTCCACCTGTAAACCTAATGAGGATAGAATACTTCAGGAATCAAGAAGAAACCCTAATGAGTTGGCTAATAACCCTAGAAGACTTCTTGACTCAAGAAGATAATTTATATTAGGTTATTAGCCTCCAAGAGAAGAAGTCAGACAGAAATAATAATATATATTGAACAGAAAAATACCCAGAATGAGAAGTTAGCCCAGGAAGTTAGCCAAAATTAGTATAAATATAGGAGGCCAGTTCTCATTCTGGTAGGTAGTCTCAAAATTGCAGAGCAACAACTTGCGTGCATTACAGTGCCCAGTATTGTGCGCAGGTTTGAGGAGAGTTTCCATTGCAGCTGCTACAGCTAGCAGATCAAGTTTGGCTTGGAATATCTCTTGGTTAGGGTTTGGACTATCTGATCATCTCTTGTTGGTGTGCTATCCTTGGGGAAAAATGCACCACTCTTTGTTTGACTATCTAGCCTAGGGTTTGATTTCAGAGTGATTCTCTGTCAAGGTTAAGGTGCTCGGAGGGTGGCTTCGGTCTATGGTTGGGTGACAATAGAGATATTGTCAATGGTAAAACAAGCACATCCATTATATTCTAACAGGTTATGGGCCAACACCTCCTTCATTTAGTCTAACCACTGGAAGGAAACATAGCCAGAAGGATATTAAGCTCATTGAAGAACTCTCGCTAGGGTTTCCTAGTAGGAGCAGTCACCAAAGCATTGTTGCTAGGGTTACTAGCAGGTGCAGTTGCAAAAACCCTAATCCTCTCGTTGAGGCACCTTAAGTGAAGGGATTGACCTAATCTCTGGACAGATCAGTGCACCCTATCCTAGCACATCTCCTGGTACTCTCAGTAAGACAAGACGTCAAGTTTGAGTTTGTGGTCAAATCTAGGGTTTGACCAAGTCAAAGAAACCATGACTTATTTTATGAAGTCAGAGAACAAGTTATATGGAGCCTTTGAATTTAGAGCATGGAAGACAAGGATTTACCTCATCCTTGCCAAGAATAAAATGTTGGATATCATAAACGGAAATATTGTGGAACCAGAGTTTGAATAAGGAAAAGAGAAGGAACTGCAGAATGTTGCAGTTATGGAGAGGTTCAAAGACGGTGACATCAATGCCATGAGTATCATAGTGGAATCCATAAAAGACCACTTTATACCCTACATCTCCCATCTTGACTCATCAAAGAAGATGTACAATGCCCTAACAAATCTCTTCTCGATCAGAAACATTGGACAAGTTATGAGTTTTAAGAATGAGCTCCATGACATGAAGATGAATGATGATGATAGCATAACATCATACTTTGCGAGGATCTCCTAGTTAAGAGATCAAGTACAAGCTATTGAAGAAATCACTTCAGAGAAGGAATTGGTAAACATAGTACTCAATGATCTTCCCAAGATGTGGGATGCATTTGCCACAAGCATAAACATAAGGAAGGAGTATCCGACATTTGAAGAACTTTGGACTTGCTGTGCTCAAGAAGAATCAAGGTTCAGTGCAAAAGAGAAACCCAAAGAGAAGTACGATCATCAAGCCTTCACAACAAGATTCAAGAATTTCAGGAACAAAAGGAAGTTTGGTTCAAGGAGGAAGTCAAATCAAGAGAAAGACATTTCAGAAGTACAATGCTTCAACTGTTGAAAGTATGGCCACTACAAGAATCATTGTCCTGAGCTAAAGAAAAGGAAGGAGAAACACGAAGCATCATTTGTCGAAGAAAAGGAACCTACAAAGAAGACTAAGAAAGACAAAAGAGACTTCTTCTTTTGATGGTAACAATACTCTTCTTAGTTCTTGTACATATCTTGTTTGCATCACCTCTGTACATATATTGTATATCTATCTCCTGGAAGATAATGTGTTCCAAGAAGAACTATATCGATGGAAGAACAAAAAGATAAGGATTTATATCATTAGATAATACATGAAAGAATGAAATACATCAAACAAATCATGTGGAATCTATTGCAAGATAAGCCAAATCAATCATGAAGAGACCTAGAAGTAGCTAAGACAGAAAGAAGTCAACAATCGAGAGGAAATTAGAGAAATACTTATGATGTTTTGTAGAAGACAACAAGATAGAAGCATGGACTCAGCTAGACAGAGAATTTTTTTTATATATTACAGAAGACAATAAAGATGTAGATGGAAGCGTGGACTTTGTTAGATGGAGGGAGCCGATTATATGCACTCTTACATGAAGCAAGGATTAGGAGGGAGCTAATCCTATGATCCATTAAATATGATGAAGTATATATCCATGGTAGTAACCATGAAAGATAGTATGTGTTCAGTTCAATCTCAAAAGAAGTCTTCTTCAAAGAGAAGCTTTAAATTATCCCTCGTTGTCCATCCAGATCCATGATCCTATGATAAAAGAAAGAAGTGGAATCTTTATGG
>JASDQU011507894.1:0-22722 GCA_032191745.1 Picea mariana
CTACTTGTTGCTTTTTGCATAAAGTTAGGGGGCAAATCTAACTTTATAATTACAAACAATCATGAAAAATTAGTGCATGTATAAAACATTATAAAATTTGAGAATATAATAAATATTAAAACAGATAATGAATGTATATACCATCGGATGATATTCATTTGATCCCCCGTCCATGTGCCCATATTTTCTACAATGTTTTGTACCTGTTGCTATTAAAACTCTTTCGAGACGTCTAGTACAACAATTTTTGCAAGGGCAATAACATTTACCATCACCCTTTTCACCCTCTTTAATTCTTTTCCCAGCTCTAATGTTTTCTGAGATTCTTCCCCACAGACTTATACTGAAACAAATATCTATTTTTTGTTCGCCGAGAAGACCCGCAAACCCTTTTTGAAGCGTCGTTATTATAGCAAACTTGTCGCAACATCCGTAAAATGAAACATATTTATAGATTTTGTAATGTCGCAATTCCAACGTAAAAAAGTCCTAAGTGACCGTTGGTATTTTGACTTGGTGAACATATTAAGGTGACCGTTGGAGGGGAAAACCTAGTTTCCAAAACGTCACAATTGTGACATACATCTTCACAAACGTGGCAAGAGAGACGTTCCAGTGGAAAACGTGGCAAGAGCGATGTTAATGTGGCAAGACTGACGTTAATGTGGCAAGAGAGACGTCAACGTGGCAAGACCGACATTATCGGGCAACATGAATTTTTTTTTAAATAAATTTCCTCTATTTTGTGACAATATGGACAATTTTGTCCATAACGCCACAAATAAAACGTCAGAATTTTTACAATATGTACTACTTTATGGCACTTAGTTCCAATAACCTTATTTAAGAAGGAAGCGTGAAAAATAGGATGGAGCTTAGAATGAATGGGCAAAGCTAACTAATAGGCCACCTATCCCACACACTTGATAACGGTATAAGGACCATAAAATTTGGGTGCCATTTTCTAACAATGGTCATCCTTGAGGGAATTTTGATTGTACGGCTGTAGTCGAAGAAACACATGATCCCCTTCTGCAAATTAACGTACAGAACGACCTTGATCTTCTTATTGCTTCATGTGATTCTAGGCCATGGCCAAATTCTCTTTGAGTGTACAGAGAATAGCCTCTTGAACTATAAGCATTTGGTCAACTACCTGGACCTTCGAGACACCTGGAAAATATGAAAGAACTGAAGGTGGATTTTTTCCATATACCACCTCAAAAGGAGTCATGCGAGTAGTTGTATGGTACGAAGTGTTGTACCACCATTCAGCTAGAGGTAACCATTGATCCCACTGATTTTTCCTTACTGAGGAAAAACACCTCAAATGTGTTTCCAAACATTTATTGACAACTTCAGCTTGACCATCAGTATGGGGATGATAAATTGTGCTGAGATGAAATTGGTTTCCTTGTAGCTTGAAGAGTTCTTGCCAAAAATTGTTGGTGAAAGTTGGGTCGCGATTAGAAAGAATAGAATGTGGCATGCCATGAAGCTTGAAGACTTGATCCATGAAAAGTTAAGCCACAGTGGATAATGTAAATGGGTGTTGAAGAGCACAGAAATGAGCATACTTGGAAATACGATCAACTACCACCATGATGATTGATTTATTGCCCGATTTAGGTAAGACTACAATAAAATCCATAGAGATATCCTGCCAAATAGCAAGTGGAATCGGAAGCGGTTGAAGTGTGCCAGGAGATTTGATTGTTTCTCCCTTTTTGCATTGACACACATCACATTCAGCCACAAAATTACGAATGTCCTTTTTCATACCATCCCAGAAAAAAAGAACTTTTGACCCTATCATAGGTTTTTGTAAACCCGAAGTGTCTAATTATGGGAGTAGCATGAAGGTCAAAAAGTACCGTGGATTTAAGTTTTGACTGTTTACTTAAATACAAATGGTCTTTGTATCAAATCTCATCATGGATCCAAGAGTACCCTGGGGTAACTGGAGAATTGGACTGCAATTGTTGTATCAAATGCGAACTTGTGGGATCGTGTAGCCATTCCTGGCAAACAACTTAGAGCCAATATGATACAATGAAGGAGAGAGAAAAAAGGGACCCTTCATCTTCATATTTTTCGAGAAAGTGCATCTGCAACCACATTGTCTCTTCCTTTCTTGTAAATGATCTCATAATCATATCCAAAGAGCTTAGTCACCCATTTTTTTTGCTCTGGGGAGGAAATGCATTGTTCCAAAAAATACCTGAGGCTTCGATGATCTGTCTTAATTTGGAAGCGTTTCCCCAATAGATAAGGGTGCCAAATATCAACGGCATGCAGAATAGACAACATTTCCTTTTCACATATTCATTTGCCCAAATTTCTCCCAGACAGTTGTTTATTGGTAAAGGCCAAAGGTCGACCCCCTTGCATAAGGACACCACCAATTCCTTTCCTTGAAGCATCAGATTCCAGGACAAAGGTCTTTGTGAAATCAGGAAGGGTCAGGACTGGAGTGATGCACATGGCCATCTTCAAGGTTTGCAAAGCCTGAGCAGCAGTTGGAGTCCAAGTGAAAGAATTATTTTTAAGGAGTGCAGTGAGAGGTGCCACAATCTTTCCATAATTCTTAACAAACTTGCGATAATAACATGTTAAGCCCATAAATCCATGCAAGATTTTGAGAGTCTTTGGGTGAGGCCAGTCTTTCATAGCTTCAATCTTTTTAGGATCCACCTTGACGTCGACCTTGCCAACAAGATGACCCAATTACTCGACTTTTAAGGCACCAAAATCACATTTAGATTGTTTCAGGAAAAGTTGGTGCTGAGAGAGTAGATTGAGAACTTTATCCACATGAGCAAGATGGTTTGTCCAAGTTTTTCTATAGATGAGGATATCATCAAAGAAAACTAAGACAAAATGATGGAGAAAAGGATGGAAGACATTATTCATGAAGCTTTGGAAAGTGGAGGGAGCATTACACAAGCCAAAGGGCATGACCAAAATCTCATAGTGGCCCTCATGGGTTCTAAAGGTAGTCTTAAGAATGTTTGCCTCTTTCATACAGATCTGGTGGTAGCCAGAACAAAGATCAAGTTTAGTAAAGAACTGGGCGCCACTCAATTCATCCAAGAGGCCATCAATGATAGGAATGGGAAATTTTTCTTTAATGGTGAGATTGTTAAGGGCATGGAAGTTAGGACACGTGCACCAAGAACCTTGTTTCTCAAGGACCATGACCATAGGAGAAGAGTAGTGGCTCGTACTAGGGAGGATAACACCTGCATTGAGAAGTTCTTGAACCATTTTCTCAATTTCATTTTTTTGGTAAAATGGGTGACGATAGGGACGGATATTGGGAGGAATTCTTCCTGGGACAAGAGGAATCAAATGATCATTAAAACCACGGTAAGAAGGGAGTCCCTAGGGAGTGAAAAAAAAACACTTGATGTTTAGAGAGGATGGATTGGAGGTCCTGCAGCATAGAGGGTGTCTCAGTTTCTTGTATGGCATGGAGTTGGGAAATAACACCAGAATGACCTTTTTTGAGCATTTTTTCCATGTGATGGGAACTAATGATATTTGGGGAACAGATGGTGATTCCTTGGAAATTATATTGTTGTCCCTCCTGGTCAAATTTCATGGTTAATTCCTTAAAATCCATGAGAATGGGACCCAAAGTCGTTATCCATTCTGCACCCAACACAATTTCACAACTACGCATGTTGATAGAAAACATATGAGATTTCAGGTGGTAGTCACCAATTTTGAGATGCACATTTTTACAACGCCCTCCACATTTCATGGACCCGCCATTGGCAATCAAGATTTGGAAATTATTGACTACACAGATATATAAATTAGTTTCCTGGGAAATGCGGTGATGAATAAAATTATGGGTGCATCCACTATCAACAAGAATGATGACCTTCCTATGCTTGATCTAACCAATTAGCTTGAGGGTTTGCGGAGCAGAGAAGCCAGTGAGATAATTTAGGGAAATGATCAGTTCTACTTCAAGAGGGTCTGAGGGAGGGGTTATGTCAGTGGGTTCATGTGACACAAACACAAGGGGAGCCTCAACATCCTCTTCCAAAACATCCTCTGAGATGGCCATAAAAATATTTTGTTTCTTAAACTTGTTTCCTGAAAAATATTTTTCATCAAAATTATAGCAAAGGCCTTTGAGTTGGCTTTCATCCATTTCGACCCTGGTCAATTTTTGGATCTTTAACGGAGTAGAAGGACGACTGGGATTTATTGGTTTATTGCGAGGAATAAAGGAGGGTTTATGGTTTTGATAAGAGACAACATGTTTTGCTTCCTTAAATCTTTTAGTATCCTCCACCCAACTTTGAGTTCAAGCCATGAGTACATGGGAACGAATATCATCCTTGAGGCCACTAATAAAACATTCTCGAAAAAAAACATTAGGCATGCCCTCTGTATGAAAATCCAATCACTCGAAAGCAACTATAAAGCCTTCCACTATGCTAGATAGTTTCAACTTTGTCAAATGGCCTAAATGGTTGGTGTAAGTGTCAAAACATTCATAAATATCTGCCACAAAGTGTGTCCAAGCAACATACCCTTGGCGGGTAGTTTTTCTCCATTGCCACCATTGCCAATGTTCTTGATCTAGATGGAGAACACCATACTGGAGTTTTTCCAACTCATCTGTAATGTCGTACAAAGAGAAATAATGTTCCATTTGAGTTACCCAACCAGTGGGGTTCTGAGCCATAAATTTTGGTCACATCCACACGTGGAAGGCGTAGGTCACGCTGAAAGTGATGGGGCTGAAAATTATGGAAATGAGAGGAAGTTTCACCTTTGGTATGCAAAGGTGGGTCCGATAAGGGAGGATCTGTAGGGATATGCAGCTTGGTGCAGATCATCGTAGTGACATATTCAAGTTGGGTAGTAATGTCTTGTTTGAGGTCTTGTTTGAGTTCCTCGATTGAGGCGGCGATGGAGGAATTCATGTTTTTATTGATGGTGGAAATATTGGCACTGAGTTGTCTCACTTCTTGTTGGGTCTCTGTGAAATTAGAGTGCAAGGTATTGAAGTGAGCTTCAAAGTATTGGCTACGGGTATGGGCCATGATGACGAGGGAACCGAAAATGGGTGGGTGGGATCAAAATATTTATTGAAAATTGATAGGTATGAATGTGATAACGGCGAAGAGAGAAATCCAATGGAATAGGTATTAAATAATGGTTCCAACGAGATCTAACCTGCATATTTATACTCCGATCTGAATAATATTGTAGTGATGAAATTCCCAAATGCTTAATCAGGAAGAAATGTGTAGTAATTTGGCAACTCGAATGCAGGAGACACAGTTGCACAACAATAGATATTGTTTGTTCTGTTTTTGTTTCTTTCCCCAAAGGTTAGTTATTCAAGGGTTATACAAACAAGGATTTTCCATGTGCTATATCTCTCTGATATATGTGTGGGGTCCAACAATAGTACTCAACCCAATATCTCAGGGAACCAACTAAGGAGGCTAGGTCGTGCCCTTACCCGTACTACCCAACTCCCCAAGTAATAGAGAGTATCTTCTTGAGTGTTATTCTTGGTGGCACTATAGCAGTCAGACAGTCGATCGGTTTATCTATGGAGGTCTTTTGGAAATATAGGTTGATCTGTATACATGTGTTTTCTGATGCACTACCACTCGAAGAAGTACCAACAACAGTTACAAGGGTGGCCAACAGATGTGCACTTAAGTACCACTTGTATTTCCTGTGTATGAATCCTCGACCGCGGGTTTATGACCATAACGACAGATATTTGTAGCTTAAAGACATCGGAATATGTCTCTACCGTGGAAAAAAATAACCCACAATTTTATGTCGAGGAAGGTGCTTTGATACCACTTGTAATATTCCAGATATAAAAAAGTATGCAGAACAGAAATAAATAGCTAGAAATTGAAAATGAACAACAATATAACCATAACAACACCACAATAATACCAAAATGATACCATAATAACACCAGAAAGAGAAATTTGATTACTGAGAGAAATGTTCACTTGCCTCTTCGAGGGGGAAACCTCCAACAAAGCAGAGCTCTATTACAATAATATCCAAGACAAAATTTATCATACTCTCTCTGGAGTTTCTAAGTGTGGATCCATAGCCAGCTAGTCCTACCCAAGTAATAGAGAGTACTACCGAATACCCAAGTAATAGAGAGTATCTTCTCGAGTGTTGTTCTTGGTGGCACTATAGCAGTCAGGCGGTCGATCAGTTTATCTATGGAGGGCTTCTGGAAATATAGGTCGATCTGTATACATGTGTTTTCTAATGCGCTACCACTCGACGGGGTACCAACAACGGTTACAAGGGTGGCCAACAGATGTGCGCTTAAGTACCACTTGTATTTCTTGCGTGTATGAATCCTTGATCGCGGTTTTATGAGCATAACGACAGATATTTGTAGCTTAAAGACATCGAAATACGTCTCTACCCTGAAAAAAAAATAACCCACAATTTTATGTCGAGGAAGGTGCTTTGATACCACTTGTAATATTCCAGATATAAAAAAGTATGCAGAACAGAAATAAATAGATAGAAATGGAAAATGAACAACAATATAACCATAACAACACCACAATAATACCAAAATGATGCCATAATAACACCAGAAAGAGAAATTCGATTACTGAGAGCAATGTTCACTTGCCTCTTCGAGGGGGAAACCTCCAACAGAGAAAAGATCTATTACAATAATATCCAAGACAAAATTTATCATACCCTCGACTCCTATTTATACTAAATATGTCTATCAAAAGAACCATCTAGAGGAATATCCTTCTAGAAGCGGAAGCTTCTATTAGGTCTTCTTACATTGAACTATTATTCCTTATAGCTACACCTCATTAATATTGACCTTTATTACATCGGAATATATTATTCTACCTACATGAGGGGTTAGGTCCCTAACACACTTATGCCTAAAAGAAATCCTTTAAGCACAAAATATAATAATAGTCTCCCTTTCATACTTCATGTGCATAATAAAACAAAAGAGGTAACTTTCATACCATGCTTTTGAAAAAGACCTTTAATTTTTGGATTGTCGCACCCTAGACAAGGATGGATTGTGACACTGTTTCCAAATTAGTGCATTGTGTACTATGTGTTACCTGCGACACTTTGAAAAAACTAAAAATTCCACGAGTGTGCATGTGACTGTCGCACTCTGTGACAGGGACAACCTGCAATAGTGTAATAAAACCCATCCTAGGCCGATCCACTCCACTCGGTTGTCTTGGTTAACCTGCTCTTCTATCCAGTGATCTGAATCTCTCCTCCTTCGCTCTTAGATCCTTCAATTTTTCTCTCTAATACCACTTGTTAGGAAGAGGAAGAAAAAATGTAAAAAGATTCTAATAGCAAAGAAATTAAAATCAATATTAAACCATAACAGCAACAACAATCACACGATTGACACAGTGATTTATGTGGAAACCCAATATGGGAAAAAGCCACGGGGAAATGATAATCGATATTCTTATTATTCAAGGGAGAATTACAATAGCCAATGTAGGCATACAACCATCCTCTCCTCTCTACGCAAACATTGTACTCCACAATATTGCATCTTTCTCACACACTCCTCGCCTCTATGGGTATGCTTGTATACATAGAATCTCTCAAACAATTAGACAAACTAATTATACTAAGATCCACGAGTTAGACAAACTATTCACTGGAGAGTTCATGCATGCATATTCTAAATTTATCTTATGTGCATGTGCATGCTACTGCATGGGAAATTGGTTGGCACATTTTCAAAGATCTCCATCTTGACAACAATTTACCTGATATATCATGCCAAAATTAATTAATCACCTTTTATATAAGCAAAGAGAATCCAAACACCATTGTAGTTTCTATAACAAAATTGGTTTCGTAAACATGTTTGCAGAGTTCACTTTTGTATGGACCCTTTCCAGAGCCACTCCCCCTTTGTCAACCACCCATCTTACAAAATTTTATTTGACAGAAATATGATTTGTCTTACTCTAATAAGCTTTATTTCTCACCAAATGAATATCACTTTGACTATCACAAAACACTTTCACCAAATGAAAATTTTATTTGATAGAAATATGATTTGTCTTACTCTGATAAGCTCTATTTCTCACCAAATGAATATCACTTTGACTATCACAAAATACTTTCACCTTGTCATGCATCCTTCCAAACTCAACCAACAAACCTTTTAACAAAATTGTCTCCTTGCATGCATGTGAAGAAGCCATATATTCTACCTCAATAGTGGATGAAAAAAATATGTTTTGAAGCTCTGACATCCAACTAACAAGTCCTCCTACAAGAGTAAAGACATATGGTGAAGTGGATCTCCTTTTGTCGAATTCACCTGCAAAATCTAAATCTACATAACCACAAACTAAATCAATGGAACCATTATAGATGATAGGATAATTACTTGTGCCTCTAAGATATCGAAGCACCCATTTCAGTGCTTCCCAATGCTCTTTACCTGCATTTTCCATTTATCTATTGACAACACGAACTACATGTGAAATATTTGGTCTAGTGCTCACCATCGCATACATCAAACTTCCTACTACATTAGCATATGGTACATGAGACATATAATATTTTTCTTCATCATTACTTGGACATAAACCTGAAGAAATCTTAAAACGGCAAGACAAAGGGATCTATACAGGTTTCACATTATTCATACTGAATCTCACAATTATTTTCTCCACATACTTTTGTTGTGCTAACCATAGCTTACCATTTTCCCTCTCTCTGTGTATCTCCATGCCCAAGTTTGATTTTGTTGCTCCTAGATCCTTCATATCAAATTCCATAGCCAACTAAGACTTGAACCTGTTGATTTCGACCATACTTTTTCTTTCCACAAGCATATCATCAACATATAAAAAAAAAATAATGAATATGACATTTTCCAACTTTTTAAAGTAAACACAATGATCATATTCACTTCTTGTAAAATTTAGGCTCACCATGAAGGAATCAAACTTCTTGTAACATTGCCTAGGAGACTGTCTCAGGCCATATAATGACTTCTTGAGTTTTCAAACAAACCTTTTATTGTGATCCCGAACAAACCTTATGTTTTTTCCATGTATATATCCTCATTCAAATCTCCATGTAGAAACAATTTTTTAACATTAAGCTGCTCTATCTCAAGATCAAGTAAAGCAACTAGTTCTAACACAATAGGAACAAAAAAAATCTTCACAACTGGTGAAAAGATTTCATTAGAATGAATACCTTCATTTTGAGAATACCCTTTTCTACCAGTCTTGCTTTATACCTTTCGACTTTATCATCAACACCCTTTCTCAGTTTGTAGACCCACTTGCAACCAACAACCTTCCTATCCTTTGGAAGTTATACCAGGTCCCATGTTTTATTCCTCTCTAAGGCATCCATTTCTTCTTTCATAGCTTTTTTTCATTGCGCACTTTCAAATACCTTAATTGCTTCTTCGAAACAACTAGGTTCTAAATCAATAGAAACCAAAGCCACATATGAAACATAATCATCATCCCTTGTAGGAGGATTCCCGAACTGTGTATATCTCAGGGATCATATTCACTTCTAGTAAAATTTAGGCTCACCATGAAGGAATCAAACTTCTTGTACCATTTCCCGGGAGATTGTCTCAGGTGATACAATGACTTCTTAACTTTGCAATCAACCCTCTTATTACAATCCTGAACAAACCCTTATGGTTGTTATATGTATATATCATCATCCAAATATCCATGTAGAAATGTTTTTTTAACATCTAGCTGCTCTAACTCAAGATCAAGTAAAGAAACTACTGCTAACACAACACAAACTGAAACAAGCTTCACAACTTGTGCAACAATTTCATAAAAATCAATACCTTCCTTTTGATAAAACCCTTTTTCTACCAGTCTTTCTTTATACCTTTCGACTTTATCAACAACACCCTTTTTCAGTTTGTAGACCCAGTTGCAGTCGACAACCATCCTTTCCTTTGGAAGTTCTACCAGGTCCCATGTTTTATTCCTCTCTAAGGCATCAATTTCTTCTTTCATAGATTTTTTCCATTGAGCACTTTTAGATACCTTAATTTCTTCCTGAAAACAACTAGGTTCTCCATAAATAGAAACCAAAGCCACATATGAAACATAATATTCATACCTTGTAGGAGGATTCCTAACCCGTGTAGATATCCTTAGAGATGGTTGAGGCATATCCTCAATTTCCTAGATATTTTTTGCACATTCATCTTCTTCTTCTGGAACTTGTTCATGCTCCTTCTTTTCTGAAGAAGGATGAGTTTCCAAATTAATTTTATGAACTTGTGGTACATGTTCTTGTCTCACTTCAACATCTACCAATTATAATTTTAAGTGTGAGGATTCATTAAAAACTACATCTCTTCTTATGAAGAGTTTGTGGGAGTAGAATCCCACAATATGTACCCCTTGACTCCATCACCATAACCAACAAAGAAATGTCTCTTTGATCTAGGATCTAACTTAGAACATTGATCTTAAGAAATAACATCATAAGCATCACAACCAAATATTCTCATATTTGAAAAATCACATGAATGACTTGTTCATACCTCTTCTATAATCTTACAGTTTATTGCAGTTGATGGTGACCAATTTATCAGATAAAACGTTGTAAGAATTGCTTATGCCCACAATTCCTGTTGCAACTTGGCATTACTAATCATGTTCCTTTCTCTCTATAGAATAACCATATTCATGCATTCAACAACACCAATCTGTTGAGGAGTATAAACCGTGGTCTTTTGTCTTTCGATCCCAGCTTCCTTGAAATAGTTCTCAACCTCCACAGATGTGAACTCACCTTCATTATTTGTTCTTAAACACTTAATTGACCTGCCAGTTCTTCTTCCAACCAAAGCTTTGAATTACCTAATAGTATTCAATACATTGGCTTTTCTTTTAAGTAAATAGACCCAAACCTTTCTAGAGTAATCATCTATAAATGGCACAAAATATGACAATCCTCCAAAATAAACTATAGGGGATGGTCTCCAAACATCTGAATGAATTTAATCAAGGATACGTTTGTTTATATGTCTTCCTGTTTTGAACTTTTGTCTACATTGTTTTCCAAAAACACAATACTTATAGAAATTCAAATTTAGAAACTTTAAACTTGGAAGTGACTTACAATCAACTAGTACCTTAAGCTCTTTCTCGCTCATGTGACCTAAACGTTGATGCCATAAATGAATAGAGTAACTAGCAACTTCAAATGCTAGAACTACTTTATTTGTGTCCTTCCTTCAATCTAATAAAGGTTCCCAATCCTCTTTGACTTCATGACTACTAAGATGCCTTTGTACACCTTCAATAGTCCACCTTGAGTTGTACACCTATAACCAGGAGAATGTATAAATCCCAAATATATCAAGTTCTTTATAAGTTCGGGTACATTCCTTACATTTTTTAATGTTCTTATAGAACCATCATGCATTTTAATACGGCCGCTACCAACTCCAACAATTTTACAAGAAAAAAAAATTCCCATAAAAACAACACCATCATCAATAGATTGGTAAGTTGAGAACCAATTTCTATGAAGACACATGTGGTTGGATGCACCAGAATCTAACAACCATTATTGATGTCGATGTTGATGTGAAACATCACAAGTAGAAAATACCTCATCGCCATACCTGAACTGGAACCTGAACTTGTTTTAGCTAAATTAGCTTCCATTTCTTCTTTTGTGGAGTCCTCTTTGGATGCATTCTATATTTTCCAACAATCCTTCTTGAGATGCCCGGGTTTCCCACGGAACTAACATTTTTTCTCACTCTTCTTTCCTTTCGACTTAGACCTTGATGTACCCCTCTTATTTTTCTCTCTTTTTGTAGATCGAACTCTAACAACCAGTGCCTCTGTTATTGAGGTTTCTTTAATGGATCTTCTCCTCATCTCCTCAAACAACAAAGACCCTACAACGATGTCATAATCAATGACATATGTTGAGCTAAACCACATAGTTATGACCACATGAAACCAATACTCTAGCAATGAACACAATGGTGTAACTTCCTTGTCCTCATCTTCATACTTTATTTCCATACTAGATAATTGGAAAATCAGAGTATTGAAAACATTCAAGTTATCAATCATTTCCATACCTTCTTTCATCTGCAAGCTGTAAAACTTCCTCTTCAAGAGGATTTTGTTTGTCGAGGACTTTTTCATATACAAAGTATCTAGTATGTTCCACAAACATGTTGTTGTCTCCTCTGCAGGGATGTTAAACAATACTTCATCTCTCAGAAACAAACAAATGGTACTTAGGGCTCTTGCATCCATATATTCCCAGTCCTCATTTGTCATGCTTATCGATTTCTTTGACTTTCCATCCAAGAACTTTTGCAATCTTTTTTTCACAAGCAGATCCTGCATCTTGAGATTCCATAGCTCAAAGTTATTATTGTCGATGAATTTCTCCCCCTCAAACTTAGAATTTTGCACTTTTTCCATTAGCAGAAAACTCCAAAACCATTGCCTATAAAACTGAGCCTTTTTAAAAAACTATGGAGAAAAAATATTATATCTTAATTCCAAAAATATTTAATTAAAAGGTTTAATACAAATATTTAATATATAAACCTTTTATTAAAAAAATAAAGGATCCACCTTTTAAAATAATATTTTAATATACATCCTCCACCCACTTTGTCATATTCCATATATAAAAAAGTATGCAGGAAAAAAAAAAAAAAATAGCTAGAAATGGGATATGAACAACAATATAACCAGAACAACACCACACTAATACCAAAATGATACCAGAATAACACCAGAAATAGCACTTTGATTAATAAGAGCAATGTTCACTTGCCTCTTTGAGGAGGCCACCTCCAACAATGCATGGATATATTAAAATAATATCCAAGACAAAAGTTCTCATACCCTCGACTCCTATTTATACTAAATATGTCTATCAAAAGAACCATCTAGGGGAAGATATTTCTAGAAGCGGAAGATTCTATTAGGTCTTCTTACATTGGACTATTCTTCCTTATTGTTAGGCCTTATTAATATTGAACTTTATTACATCGGAATATATTATTCTACCTATGTGAGGGGTTAGGTCCCTAACATGTCCTCCCCCTTAAAAACAGCCTTGTCCTCGTGGCTTGAGATGTGGAAATTGTTGCAGAATGGTAGTTGGTTCACAAGTGGCATCTATTGGATTTGTATCTTTCCATTGGACTAATACTTCCTTGTTGGTTCGTTGACGCATAAGACGCTCACGCTGGTCCAAAACTACTTGTGGTTGTAGCCAAATGGAGCCTTCTTCATCCAACTCGGGAAGGTTGGTTTGAGTATGGCACTTAGTTCCGAGCACCTTCTTTAAGCAGGAAACATGAAAAACACAATCGATCTTAGAATGAATGGGAAAAGCTAACTGATATTCCACCTATCCCACACGCTTGAGAATGGTATAAGGACCATAAAATTTGGGTTCTAGTTTCTGACAATGGTCAGCCTTGAGGGAGTTTTTCTTGTAAGGTTGCAGTCAAAGAAATACTTGATCCCCTTCTACAAATTGATGTTCAAAACGACCTTGATATGCTTGTTGCTTCATGCGATTCTGGGCCATGACCAAATTCTCTTTGAGGGTACGGAGAATAGCCTCTCGAACTGTACGTGTTTGGTCAACTGCCTAGACCTTCATGACACCTAGAAAATATGAGAGAACTGAAGGTGGATTTTGTCCATATACCACTTCAAAAGGATTCATGCGGGTAGCTATATGGTACGAAGTGTTGTACCACCATTCAGCTAGTGGTAACTATTGAGCCCATTGATTTTTCCTTACCAAGGCAAAACACCTCAAATATATTTCTAAACACTTATTGACAACTTCATTTTGACCATCATTTTGGGGATGGTAAGCTGTGCTGAGATCCAATTAGGTGCCTTGTAGCTTCAACAGTTCTTGCCAAAAATTGATGGTGAAAGTTGGGTCGCGATCAGAAACAATAGAATGCAGCATGCCATGAACCTTGAAGACTTGGTCCATGAAAAGTTGAGCCACAGTGGATGTTGTAAATGGGTTTTGAAGAGCACATAAATGAGCATACTTGGAAATACGACCAACTACCACCATGATGATTGATTTATTGCCCAATTTATCTAAGCCTACAATAAAATCCATAAAGATATCCCACCAAATAGCAGGTGGAATTGAAATCGGTTGAAGTGTGCCAGGAGATTTGATTGTTTCTCCCTTGTTGTGTTGACACACATCACATTCAACCACAAAATTATGAACGTCATGTTTCATACCATCCCAGAAAAAAGAACGTTTGACCCTGTCACAGGTTTTGGTAAACACGGAGTGCCCAGCTGTGGGTGTATCATGAAGCTCAGAAAGTATCATTGATTTAAGTTTTGACTGTTTACTTAAATACAAACGGCCTTTGTATCGAAGCTCATCATGGAGCCAAGAGTACCCTGGGGAAACTGGAGAATTGGATTGCAATTGTTGTATCAGATGCGAACATTTGGGATCGCGTAGCCATTCCCAGCGAACAGCTTGGAGCTAATATGGTATAATGAAGGAGAGAGAAAAAAGGGACCCTTCATCTTCATATTTTCAAGAAAGTGCATCTGCAACCACATTGTCTTTTCCTTTCTTGTAAACGATCTCATAATCGTATCCAAAGAGCTTAGTCACCCATTTTTGTTTCTCTCGGGAAGAAATGTGTTGTTCCAGAAAATACTTGAGGCTTTAATGACCTATATTAATTTGGAAGTGTTACCCCAATAGATAAGGGCGCCAAAGATAAACGGCATGCAGAATAGCCAAAATTTCCTTTTCATAGATTGATTTTCCCAAATTTCACTCAGACAGTTGTTTGCTGGTAAAGACCAAAGTTCGACCCTCTTGCATAACAACAGCGCCAATTCCTTTCCCCGAAGCATCACATTCTAGGACAATGGTCTTTGTGAAATTAGGAATGGCCAGGACTGGAGTGATGCATATGGCCATCTTCAAGGTTTGAAAATCCCGAGCAGCTGCTTGAGTCCAAGTGAAAGAATCATTTTTAAGGAGTGCAATGAGAGGTGCCACAATCTTTCCATAATTCTTAACAAACTTGTGATAATAATGTGTTGAGACCAGAAATCCATGCAAGATTTTGAGAGTCTTTGGGTGAGACCAGCCTTGCATAGATTCAATCATTTTAGGATCCACCCTGACGTCGGCCTTGCCAACAAGATGACCCAAGTACTCAACTTATGAGGCGCCAAAAGAACATTTAGATTGTTTCAAGAAATGTTGGTGCTGAGAGAGTAGATGGAGAACTCGATCCACATGAGCAAGATGGTCTGTCTAGGTTTTTCTATAGATGGGGATACCATCAAAGAAAACTAAGAAAAAATGACGGGGAAAAGGATGAAAGACATGATTCATGAGGCTTTGGAAAGTGGAGGGAGCATTACACAAGCCAAAGGCATGACCAAAAAATCATAGTGGCCCTCATGAGTTATAAAGGATTCTTAGGAATGTTTTCCTCTTTCATACGGATCTAGTGGTATCCAGAATGAAGATAAAGTTTAGTAAAGAATTGGGTGCCACTCAATTCACCCAGAGGTCATCAATGATAGGAATGGGAAATTTGTCTTTAATGGTGAGTTTGTTGAGGGCGCGGAAGTTAGGACACATGCACCAAGAATCTTGTTTCTTAAGGACCATGACCATAGGAGAAAAGTAACGGCTCATACCAGGGCGGATAACACCTGCGTTGAGCAGTTCTTGAACCAATTTCTCAATTTCATTTTTTTGGGAAAAGGAGTGACGATAGAGACGAATATTGGGAGGAAGGATTCTTGCGACAAGGGGAATGGAATGATCATGAACACCACATGAAGGAGGGAGTCCCTCGGGAGTGGAAAAAACCACATCTTGATGTTTAGAGAGGATGGATTGGAGGTCCTGCAGCATAGAGGGTGTCTCAGTTGCTTTTATGGCTCGGAGTTGGGAAATTATGCCAGAATGACCTTTTTTTAGCATATTTTCCATGCGATGGGTACTAATGATCTCTAGGGAACCGGTGGTGATGCCTTGGAACTTATATTTTTGGCCCTCTTGGTCGAATTACATGGTTAATTCCTTAAAATCCATGAGAATGGGACCCAAATTCCTTAGCCATTATGCACCCAACACAATGTCACAACCGCCCATGTCGATAGAAAACATATGAGATTTCACGTGGTAGTCACCAATTTGTAGACACACATTTTTACAATACCATCCACATTTCATGGACCCGTCATTGGCAATCATCATTTGGAAATTATTGACTGTATAGATATAGAAATTAGTTTCTTGGGCAATGCGGCGATGAATAAAATTACAGGTGATTCCACTATCAACAAGAATGATGACCTTCCTATGCTTGATGTAACCAATTAGCTTGATGGTTTGGGGAGTAGAGAATCTAGTGAGAGAATTTAGGGAAATGATTGACTCTACTTCGGGAGGGTCTAAGGGAGGGGTTATGTTAGTGGGTTCAAGTGACACGAACACAAGGGGAGCCTCAAAATCCTCTTCCGAAACATCCTCTAAAATGGTCATAAAAAGACTTTGTTCGTTACACTTGTGTTACGGAAATTATTTGTCATCACAATTATGACAAAGGCCTTTGAGTTGGCGTTCAGTCATTTTGGCCCTGGTCAATTTTTGGATCTTTAGTGGAGTAGAAGGAGGAGTGGGATTTATTGGTTTAGTGTGAGGAATAAATGAGGATTTCCGGTTTTGAGAAGAGACAACATGTTGTGCTTCCTTAGTTCTTTTAGTAGCCTCCACCCAACTCTAAGGCTGAACCATGAGGACATGGGCACGAATCTCATCCTTGAGGCCAATGATAAAAAATTCTCAGAAAAAATGTTCAGACATGCCCTCTCTACGAAAATCCAGTCGCTCGAAAGAAGCTATAAAGTCTTCCACTATCCCAGATTGTTTCAACTTTGTCAAACGGCCTAAATGGTTGGTGTCAGTGTCAAAGACTTCATAAATATCTGCCACAAAGTGTGTCCAAGCAACATACCCTTGGTGGGAAGTTTTTCTCCATTGCCACCATTTCCAAGATTCTTGATCTATATGGAGAACACAATACCGTAGTTTGGCCAACTCATCTGTAATGCCATACAAAGAGAAATAATGCTCCATTTGAGTTACCCAGCTAGTGGGATCCGAGCCATCAAATTTGGTCACATCCACAAGCAGAAGGCGTAGGTCACGCTGAAAGTGATGGGGCTGAATATTATGGGAATTAGAGGAAGTTTCACCTTCAGTATGCAAAGGTGGCTCAGATAAGGGAGGATCTGCAGGGATATGCAGCTTGGTGTAGAACATCGTAGTGGCAGATTCAAGCTAGGTAGTAATTTCTTGTTTGAGGTCTTGTTTGAGTTCCTCGATTGAGGTGGCGATGGAGGAATGTTGTTTTTATTGATGGTGGAAATATTGACACTGAGTTGTTTCACTTCTTGTTGGGTCTCTGTGAAATTAGAGTGCAAGGTATTGAAGCGAGCTTCCAAGTCTTGGCTACGGGTATGGGCCATGATGACGAGGGAACCGAAAAGGGGCGGGTGGGGTCAAAACATTTGTTGAAAAATGATAGGTATGAATGTGATAAGGGTGAAGAGAGAAATCCAATGGAATAGGTCTCAAATAATGGTGCCAACAGGATCCAGAATTTGGAGTTTCAAAGATGAGACATGAGAGATCAAGTGATCTTTGATAGAATCTTCAATGATCCTCTTTCCCTTAACCAAATTTTTCTTGTACTTTTCCTTATCCTCATCTCCCACTGGCTCTGCAACTTATTCTTCAATGAATCCTTCTATATCACTCTCTTCTAGAATGAGAATTACTCTATATTTCCATGCTCATAATTTATCATCACCCTCAAGATTTTCATCAATCTTAGTGTTGGAGGTCATTCTGCCCCACGATATAGAAATATGAAAAAAATTGAAATTATGCATCAATGAATTTTGGACTTACCAATGAGTGCACTATTCCAAGGCGACCTCCTTTCTTCAAGAATCTTCTTCAACTCATCCTTTAGATGTGAGACACCTTGACCTAGGGTTTTATGAGGAAACCCTATTTTTTCAATTTCATAATTTTGGAGATCTGATCCAGGAAAAGATGTGCCCTCCTTAGGCTACCTTCTTGGTGGGTTTTGTAAGTGCTCAAAGAGATTGACAATAGTGGAAACTGACGATATTCCTTCCAATGATTATATATTGTTCTAAAGGAAACCTGCTCTAATACCATGTTAAAATTTTGATATGCTCGTTTAACCGTAGACAATGTTACACCATTTTCATGCAACCATAGGAACTTACACATACCACCCCCAAGCACGGGAACCTTTTCTTAGATAGATTATGTACATGAAAAAAGTCCTCTCAGATAAAAATTAACCAAAAATACCAACATGGCTGCAAGAACAACACAATACCAAGAGAGTGTACCTTTACCAAGAGAAGTGCACAAGAGAGAGATACCAGAAAGACTTGCACCCTAACTAATATAAGTGTTGCTCCTCAAACTTGCACCCTAACTGCTGCAATTGTTGTTCCTTATACTTCTGCCTTAACTGCGTGAGTGAGAATGTGTAAATGAGGTAGCACCTTGCCTCTATTTATACTAGCCTATCCAAGTGACTTTTCATGTGGGGTTGACTTCTCTTTCTTGATCCTTCTAATTCTTTATTATTATTCTCCTAGGGACGGTTTCTCTTATAGGGTATTTCCACATCTGTTTAAAGGTTCTCTTTATTTTGAAATCTTTTATTCTAAGAACAAAGGTTATACTGGAGGTTAATACCTCCCACAACTACCAAAACATCAACACTTTAAGCACCGGTTCAGAACATAGTCAAGTTTATACTTATTTTTCTCTGAATTTTGAGGGAATTCATTGGTAACCTCCATTTATGGGATTGAGCGTCATAATTGAAGGGTTTTCTAAAAAGCATGGTATTTGTAAATCCATTTCATTGTAATTTTGGCATTTTTGAGCATTAATTGAGCAGTCTCACTATTTGAAGGTAACTCAAAGATGTAATAAACTCTATCTTCAATATTGTATTTTGAGTTCTTTTATTTTATGTTGTGTTATCTCACTATTCTTTAATTTATTGTTTAGTATTAATGAAGTTTATGGACAAGTAAGAATATTCAGATGTGTTTTGCAAATAGTCAAGTGATCATTTATATTTTGAATCTAGTTGGATGTTTATGTGTATTTAAGAGTTATTTTTACATCTAAGGATTTTCAGATGACCTAAGGTTCATGTTTCCTCCTCGAGACCCATGTTTGAGGTGATATTATTGTCCTCGAGACCCATGTTTGAGGTGATATTATTGTCCTCGAGTGGCTAAAATATTTTTTTAGGGCCTAAATCCCTTGACCATGTTCAAGGCATTATGACCCAAATATAGTACTAAAAAACTTCTAATAGAGCCCATATTTCTTCCTAAAGGCCAAAGATCCCATAGAAATGTCCTACGTGGTGGTTGAAGTCCTCATTGATGTCCCTTCAACCTTAGAATCCAAATTAAGGACTCGAGGCTTGAGTTTCCTCCCCCAAGCATGGTCATGAAAATGAGACACGAAACTAGTACATCTTCTAATTGTGCCCATATCCCGGCTAAGAGGGAGATGATTCTCTCAAGACATTATGTGTGTTGGTTGGAGGTGTTGTTCTTGGATTTGGATGGCGAAAATCCTACTTTAGGTCCTAACACTATTTTTCCTCCCCCAAACATGTCTAACACCCCATGACCCATGCTCGGTTCTCAAAACCTCCTAATGGTGTCCATATTGCAACTCGAAGGAGTAATATCCCATAGTGAGGTCATATGTGGTAGTTTGAGGACTCATTGATGGATCTCGAGCTTTAGAAGGTAATTCTTAGGCTTAAAGATCAAGTTTCATCCCCTGAGTGTTGGTGTAGGACCTTGATATCTAGAAGCAACCTTTGTGGCCTAAAGCCCAAGTTTCTTTTCCTTACCATGTCAAGGACCCCAATACCTATATTAAAGGCTAAAATCCTCCTAATGTCATTGGCATCCCCATATTCATTACTAATCAAAGGAGCAAAATGGAGTATGAGAGAGTGGATGTTCAAGACAAAATAGGAAATGCACTCGGAGTGGAGGGGTAGACTTTAGATAAGAACCCAATTGCTAAAAGACTGGAGCCATGTGAGACTCTAAGGTGGAGGTGAAAACATCGAAAGGGACGTGGAGTCTAGGTTGGTGTTCTAACCTAAATAAATCAAATCTTGAAAGAAAATTTAGTGGGCCGACATGATCGCCCAACGCTGGTCCAGGGCTACTCCCGTTATTCGAGTAAATCAACACTCTATAAATACAAGGTTTGTGATCACCACTACTTGACAAAGATTGTGATCAACCATTTATTACGACGCTTTCTTTGTTGAACAAAACAGTTGGGTTTAGTTGAAAAATGACGATGAACTGTGGCAATATCTTAAACCTGGAGGAAGCATGGGCTATTGTAAACAATGACCCCCACACCATTAAGCTGGAAGAAGGATGGGCTCTTATTTATAAATCTATTCTGCAGTTAAGAAGCCGGTTGGAAGAGGGCGATCTCAAGTGTTCGGTGACTTTGGAGGAGTACTCGATTCTGTATACTATCGTCTACAATCTTTGCGCTCGGAAAAAACCGTGCTATGCGGAGCAACTCTATGATAGATACAGGGATTCCTTTAAAGAGTACATCAATTTAGTGGTTTTACCAATATAATTCATACCAATATAATTCCATTCTCTCCCACCCTCTATGTATCAAAAAATCAATTACAGGTATATAAAAACCCCAAATAAACAACACTATAATAGTATATAAAAACCACAAATAAAAAACACTAGTATAATAGGCACAAAGTCTCCAATAGTGGAGGTGAATGATGGTAAAGCTACAAAAAAAAATTCCATTTTTGGCAGGTGGAAGGAAACTCTTGGGTTGGATTTTCAAGTAAAGCCTGTAAAAAATGGCTAACCATGGAACTTGGGCTGGTTGTATTTAAATACTACCACTAGAACACAACCCAATTGACACAAAAAAGTAACCAAAGGCAAGCATGGGGTGGGATTGGGTCCATGTGACTTCTCTCTGACTTACTTCAAGGTGCAGGAATGGTTGTGGAATGTGGGAATGTAACATGGATATCCAAAATGGAACATGGGTATGGGATGTAGTCCATGACATTTGAATCCATTTGAACCTTGATCAAGGGTATGAAACTCTTCACTATCCATCATTAGCTCTTAACCTTGACAAGTAAGTGTGCAAAACCCCTTGCTCTCTACCATTGGTCCCAAATCCATTGCATAATGAGCAACTGAAATTACATTGTAATGTAGATCAAACTTAATACCAAGAACTAAGGATCAACTACTTGGGAATATGGGTTTTCAACAAAAATACCAAACTAGAGAAGTTGGCAAAGTACCCACATCATTGATAGAAATTCAAGACACGTCAGTCAGTGTGGAGTTGTGGCAAATCCAATTTATAACCCAATATGTATCTGAACCCAAATCTGATATGCACTTCTGTTACACATCAAAATTACTCACTTTGATAGTGTCGCAAGTGTCGTCATTACAAAGGTTGTAAGTGTCGCATTTTGCTCACAAGTGTCGCAAGAAAGCATGTTGCCATGATGCCTATGTCGTGCCCATAACGACAAAAGAAGGACACTTGAAACACCTCAAACATCTGATTTGGAAGAGGAGAAATGAGTCAACAAGCTTGCAAACCTTTTGCCATATGAAAGCCCCTCAAAAACTGAGTTTTGGAGAGGAGAGCTCCCCCTTACACTATCTCGGAGCGCCGGCGCTCCCCCATACACTGTCAGGGAGTGTTATAACGCTCCTAGGCCCTTTTGATGGAGCGCTATAGATTTTGAGAGCGCTGGCGCCCCCTAAAGCTTACTAGGGAGCGCTACAACGCTCTGATGCCCCTTTTGAGGGAGCGCTACCTATTCTGGGAAGTTGTTTAGCTATTGAGATGAATGGGGGAAGCTTCTTTTCATTCTTGGAAGGAAGTTGAGCTCGAATCCCTGATCAAGCCATGATCTTAGGGCAGATCCTCAACTGAAGGAGGAAAATCCTCACCTTCCCCAAAGATATCTCAAGATTGTTGAGCCTCTCCAAGGCTATATAAGCAATCTTTCTAATGGTGAAAGGGGACAGCAAAGAAAGAATGTCAAACTTATGATCTCATAAGTGAGGACTGAAAAAGGGAGAATTACACCAAATTTATGATCTCATAAGTGGTGTTGGAGCTGATAATAAGGGAAGAATTGGATATGTGAAACTTATGATCTTGGAGGAAACTTACAGTCAGCCAAAGAAGATCAATCATTGAAGCTGTTGTCATCCAAGTTGTGAATCTTTCAGGCAAGGGTTAGACAAAGAGGACTTGACGAAGCTATCGCATTCGCATCTACGATTGTAAGTATTGTTGTCGTTATTCTCATTAATATGACATGCTTGGCCTGTTTCTTTCTAGTTTTTGTTTAATGTTACATAAACTTATCATTTAGTGATAGATCTGTTTTCAAGCTAATGTTAGTAGAGTAGGAAGCGGTCGTATCTTGTTTTGTCCACAAACCTCAGCGAGGAGCAAAGGATTGGAGCGCGA